>DWPA01006526.1:0-10933 GCA_018251375.1 Calpodes ethlius
GCTGGACATAGGCCTCTCCTAATTGGAGACACTCCGACCGGTCCTGTGTCCTCTGAATCCAGCGGTTTCCCGCCATCTTCTTAAGGTCGTCAGTCCATCTGGTAGGGGGGCAACCTATACTTCTTTTGCCAAGGCGTGGTCGCCATTCAAGGATATTCATTGCATGCATTCAATGCATTCTAAACTACATGCCGACAAAGTAACATACGAACCAGCTAATGATAAGTGACCATTCGTCCGTATTACCAGATGAGGTATGACGTCAAATCCTCTTCCAATTTTAGTTAAAAACAATATAACATACAGGTCGAACACGTGTTATAAAATTGAATAAGGAATCACTTTTGCAGGTAGTTCGCTACAGCTTGTAAACGTGATTCAAATAACCAATCACTAATGCAACGCGGTAAGTCGGATGTCGGATGTATGAAGCGTTTATGATTGCCAATAATAATTAACATGTCGGATTGCGGAGCTCCGGGCAGCCCATTGGGTCCACAGCTATCTGCGGGAACAATTCGCCAACCAGTGAGTGCTATTCCTCGCAGAGAGCACACTGCACGTAGAAAGTAGTCTGCCTGCATTTCTCGCCAGTTTCACGGCTGTATGTTCCCTCGTGTCATCGAAGTCCAATAATTTTGCTTTCCATATTTTAGCGTTGTACTTTGCTAATGATTAAAACCAGCCGCTGACTCTGAAACGTCACGTACCTAAATATCTCAGTATTATAGACGTCAGTGTAACGTATACACTCAAATTATGACATTGAAACTTTGCACAGTGCTAATTTATGAATACATTAAAGCAAATGTGAATTTCTGACAAGTATTTTTGACGGACCCTTAACCTAGTTGGCATTGACTGCGAAGCGAGGGGTCCTGGGTTTGATTCCCGGCCGGAGCAGATATTTTTGTGACAGATAAATATTTGTTCTCCTGTCATGGGTGTTAGCGACGTGTTATTTGTGTTGTGACACAGGGAATCCTACTGTGGGGGTATGAGTGTGTTACCGTTAAAAAAAAGCGTTAGTAAGCACTATACTCATACAAAGGTAAGTTATGTTCTTAATACAAACGTTTCTAATGTTATAACTGTAACTAATAGTAAAGTAACATTGTTTTATATTCGCTAAATGCATACACTGTTTAAGCCTCTACGTTTTAGCAGTGAATGCACCTCTTAAAAGCCGGAGTTCCTGTTCAACAGATAAAATTCTGCATAGTTAATAAATGAGCGTTCCCAGCGTGTTGCAACATGTAAAATAAAAGTTGCGCTGACCCACTGAGCGGGAAGCCTCTGTGCGAGTTTTGGAGCATGACCCGTCATTTAGGTTTTAGGGGTCCGTTGACTTAATTACTGTACTTTATATAAAAGCTATTTATATAATTACACGAAACGGACTCACTATGAATAATAATTTTTGCTCGTAATAATTTTTTCAATAATTGGTGTGTAAATTATTAAGATAACATCCTCCTCAAGGCCAACGGAATACATCGTACAGTGACCTTGAACAATGAATAAAACCTTGGCGTTTTCTTTTGAAGAAGTTCGGTAGGCTTTAGAATATATGAACTCAATCCTATCTCTACTGTATGGTGGTAGTGCATGTTTTCCTACTCAGCTTTCATTTTCCTTCCAGAGCTTATTGTTGGACATGTTTCTGTAATTCGGTTGGATAGTCAAAACACTTAACAATACGATCTGAAACTCAACAATACCGAATCACTGCGGTAATGGAATAGATGTACAAAAAAAAATTGGTGATGTCCAAAAAAAATGTTGGAAGATCTATTTGGATGTATGCTTCTTTCAGTTACTAACTTTGTGATACCGCATAAGTTGGATGGACGTTCCACACGATTGCCTCGACATAAGTACATTTCTTATGAAAATTTGGTTCCGCCATCCTCTGATGAATATCTCTTTAATTATCTGTCATCAGTACGGTCGGTGACTCAGGACGCCTATTGGCGTGAACCTGTAGACCACCACGTCCATTTCAGTATTAAACATAACAATTACACGGAACCCGTTAAGTATAAATTGGATCACTCGTAGTGACTGCGTTTTTCCTTTGACACAGCTAGTGAGTAAGTCGAGCTAAAATGTTTTGGAGTAACCTTTCGTCCGGTGCCGTCTCGCGCCGCCCGTCTAACTCAATAAATCGCAGCTCGGATTGAATGAACGCCGTATTAAGGCTTCAATAAACTATTAATCCCTTCATTTATACCTATTATTTCTTTGGCTTCAATTCCAGGTTCGTTTGTAGTGTAGGGACTGGTGGTTCACCGTAGCGACCCAACAAGTAGTCCAATCAGCGGTACGCGGGCCCGGTAGCGTACCGCGGATAACGGTACACTGAGGTAATGAGGAACGTGCAGAGTTGCTTAACTCGTACCTTGTAGCCAAAAAAAAAATAATTAATTAAAAATATTATTATCTTATAGTTTAAACGAGATTATTGTATATTATTACCACATATTGCCCACGGATTCTTACACGTGTGAGAAAAAGACAATAAATTTACAATTAAACAATTGCTTGTATTTGGCTAAAAGATACATCGCAATGGATCTTCCCACGGAAATTAGATATTAACGGTATAAGTAAAAAGTTTCGCGGTAAACAGTACCTTATAGTACTCGTCGTTCCCAACTAACTCCCGTTGCACCGTGAAAGAAGGACAGACAAACAAATACACTAAATTTATAATATTAGTATATTTTATTTGGACAGTATTTTATTTATAAAAAATACCTAGCTAAGGTTCATCTCTTCATCTCAGTTTTCATATAAAAATGCATCTATAGCTTTTGCCATCTGTTTTTGAGTAAAAGAGCGTCAGTATTTAATCAATGTGTACTATATTGGCTATTCAAAACAAATGGCGCTACCTGACTCGATCGTACGGATAGTATCAAAAATGAAATAAATTAAAAGCATCATACTTCAAGTTAAAATTATAGCTCATTTTTAATAGCGTATTGGGGTCTAAAATAGTTTCAACCCCTAGCCGGCAGACGAGGCTGGCGTTAGAGACGACAAAGGTCTTCAATTATTCCTTTTATTAGAAGTATTGTTTTTTAGCTACCACACTTTTATTGAAGTCAGCTGTCAAAATACTTGTCTGCATTGGGGGTTTGAGAGCCAGGACTTTATTATTTTTTTTAAACTAGCAACTCATTGATGATCTCTGGCGTTTTTGGTAGCCATAAGCGACAGTCATCGCAATGGATGGCTATTGCGTTGTCTGCTTATTTACAGGGTATTTACATATAAAATCGTTGCTCGGAAATTATTATTTTTACGCCACATAATAAATAAAAGATGTGGACAACGAATAGGGTACGGAAAATAATTCATACCAAAATTATCTACTTATTGTACTCACAAATTACAACATAACGAACATGTACAGTTCTCAGGCCAGCATCGTTCTTGATGTCGTAATGAAAAATGAGCTTGAGGAATACAGACATCGTTTTTATACCCTCGTCTAGACTCCCGTGACGTCTGTGTGTAAACCATTTCGTGTCCGTACTCATGACCTGTCCGACATGTAGCTATTCTATTATCGCGTCGTTGTTACCTTACTATACTGTTTCAGTTTTATCGCGCAAACGTTTCATGATACCATATAAAATAATCCGCTACCCAAATGTGAAAAAAATTAAAACATCACTCTTGGTTAACTTACCAAAACGTTTTGAAAGTATCCAGAAGAAAAATATAACACAAATAACACTCATACTCAAATTATAGATAACTACACAAATTCTATTCAATTTCTTGGTATATACGACTTGGTACAGAGAATCAAACTATTTCCTCCACCGGTCTCCTAGTCTATAATATAATAGAGGATCTTTCTTTATTTACGCCGTAAGTGTGACAGAGACAATCGATGGATTCGTGACACACAAACGGTAAATCTATTACAATGCAAATAAATACGTATCGTATCTCTTTGGTGAAACCCCACCGCGGCGACTTGCGGCCCGCGGCCTGCGGCTTGCGGCTTACGAGTTGCGGCCTGCGGCGATACAGGCACAAAACTACTTGTAAGTGAAAACAAGGTAAACTTGATAACCAACAAACCGAGTCGCGTATAATCAAGTAATCTGTATTATGTTATGTATTCTATTTACTATTTTGGATTTCAAAGATTCTGAGGTGGATGGGATGTTTAATTGCAATGCATTGTCACTATTTTCAAACCGTAGATTTTAAAATTATTTATTTACAGATATATATGTCTCAATGATGCAATTATTTAGTTAGAAGCTGTATTTTACGATAGATTTTTGTATTTAATTTCTTAATTTGACAATCAAATTTAGATTATTTGGTATATCTGCCTGGCTTAAGGTATTTCCTCTGTTAAAATGCATACCTATGACAACATGATTTATAGTAATATTATTAGTTCAAACTACGCACATAACATAAGATACATATGTCGAGTGTTAAATATAAATGATAAGACAAAAACTTTAATCGATGCATCAACTTAAACAAACATTCATCTTAAATAAGGTTTATTTTGTTTGTAATGTTTGTTTTGTGTTCCCGTTTACGCGTATAATAAATAGCTAACACGGCGAAATAGGAATGAAAGTAATGCAAACAAGATCGTAGAGGTAATGTGACGCAAATATTTAATATCGGCTGTCAGTCGCTGCTCACACCCAGCAATATGATACTCGTACTATGTTTGTGTCACAAATAAAATATTACGTGACACTTCGCCTCTACCTGTGCTGGGGCCGATCACGTGTTTACGTCACAGGCGCTACGACTTTTACAGTCGCGTGAACGCTTCTCAAGTACTTGCCAGTGGAGATTTTTGAATTAAAGAAGGAGAGAGGGCATTGAATAAATATTCAAGGATATTCAGGCTGACATTGTTAAACGTTAATTTCAATTTGGTACTTCTCAGGCAATATCCTTCGATAATTAAATGAAACTCACGTAAATTTTTGTTGTTGGTGAGTGATTGAGTTGTTTTGTCTTTTTATACTTCACAAACAAGAAACGTCCATTTTCGAAATAAAATCGTGCAGGTTTACGATTGTTCTATTTATATAGTATTTTACATTTTTGACAAGATTTTCTGTTTCCTATAGTTATTAAGCTGTTAGTCTACTTTGCAACAAACCGTGATTAAAATATATGACGGTATATACTTTAAAACATGCGTTGTACCTTAGTCGCTTAGCGACTAACCATCGTGGAGTCAACTTACCCTGATGATGCTCCGGTTCGGAGCGAAACACGTGTTGGTGGTGGTATGTATGTTGGTATATACTTTAATTTATTGTAGTGCATGTTTTAAAGTATATACCGTCATATATTTTAAACGCGGATTGCTGCAAAGTAGACTAATAATAGCTTAATAACAATGGATTTCCACAAATTAAGGTCTGAGACTATTAACTATGTTACATATAGGTAAATATTTTATGTTTTGGTAGTGATTGATTCTGAGATGTAAATATTAAATTATAATATTTTATTTACGTGTAACTATAAAAGGGCTTAACGATACATTGCAACTGTTTGATCTTCACTCTACTCAATAATCTTATGTTATAGGTAGTAAGGATATTTACATAAAAAGATAGAAACTCATAAAGATGTCATAGTTATTGAGCACTTATTAGTGTCTGTCCTCATTTGCGACAGCGACGTGACAAAGTGTCATACAACGTTGGTGAATGTAAATATGACAATGCGTACTTTGCGAAATATGTGAAGTCATACATACTCGTGTCTGTCGCACGGGCGCTATTGTTGTCACTTTGTGTTTATATTTTTGTGCTTGCGACGACACAACGTCAAACGTCGCTGCGTCTATTCGAGCATCATTTTGGGTGTCGCAGTCGCATGTCTAGTTACACAGGGCGGTGTGGATTTGGACAAACTTTAACAAATCAATGTTTTAATATTGTCATGTATGCTGGCATGATTAAAATAGGGCAAAAGTATATGAAATCTTTAAATACGCAGATTGTAAATTTTGTATTTTATTTTTAGTTCATTATTCATGTGTTAAGTATCCGAGGTATACTTAATAAATTTATTGGAATAAATAATACAGCTTGGAACTGCAAAGCTTCATAACGAGCAATCATATCAAGGAAGTTTTTACAGGTTACTTTGATGACATGAAAATTTTGTCATATAGTTAAAGAAAAAAATAACTTCCGTATTTTCTCTACAATTATTCGTTATGTAACACTTTGCATTGTAAAAAAAATTGTGACAATTTTGTGTCGGCGATCCTAATTACGCGATATTACCACAAATCTCCAGCTTCTGTTTCACCAAGACTACATTAAGAAAATAACCGCATAAACGATTTAAGTATATGGTAACATGGATATACTATAAATCTAAATAAAACGTTCCAGTTTGCATTATTAACCGCTGACGAAGCCACCCTAGAATGTTATCGCGCCGTAGATTAACATGCTCAGAGGATCGTTTAAGTCTCCTCGTGTCGTGTTGCAGCCTCCACAGCGCGCGATCTGTGTCGAGAGCCCCTTGACCGGAGATAATTATATTTCATTACATTACGTAATCATTGCATCAGCGCATATTCGATAACGCATCATAATTCTCTTTATTTTCTACTGTTGTTGAGCTACGAACGGTCTTGAAGGTAAGTGCCTACCGCTGCCCGTGGACATATCAACAGTAAAAGTATCAGTGACGTGTGTCAAATAGAAGAGAAGGAGAAAAAAATAATGAAATGGGTCTCGAGACCCCTGACAGGTCACAATTAGCTTACCTGGCGGCAGTCTTAACTATAGTTAACAATGCGAGTATTAATATTAATGTTTATTGGATTTAAATTTTAGCGGTTAACCAAAGGTAATGAGTAACCGAATAAATTAAGCGTCCGTAAAACCATTCCCGGTAGTATTGCCCATCAACATTGAAAACGATAGATTCAACTAATGGCAATATAACGTCTTCGGCAGGATTATAGGATTGAAGTTCAATAGTTATTGTGATTTTCAACTAATCACTTAGCAAAATATATAGTTTCGATATATATTTTTAAGAAAACACCCCAATCAAATCAGCTCGGATCAGAGATCAAAGCATCTGTATTATTGTGTAATGTACACCGAAAATAGATGTTAACAGCGTAAAGGTGTGAGAGACAAGCTCAGTGGGGTTTGAAATCCTTAATACCAAGGCAACGAGGCTCCTACAAAGAGAGGAAGAAATACATACTAATAGTATACATGCGAAAAGCAATGAAATGTGTTTGTTTATTTGTTTTTTTCTTTCACGGCACAACGAAGCGTCGTCATGGTACAGTATGGTAGTTGGAAGGACGACGAGTACTACAGGCTACCTTTTACCGTAAAAGAACATCTCATTTTTGTGTAAAGATCCATTACGATGTATATTATAAAATGAAATAAGTGTTTAACAACAAAGCGTTGCGCAGCATTTATTTTCTTGGTCAGCAATACATTGATTATGCGTTCAGTGTATCAGATGTGGGCTATTTACCTACATAAACGTATCTTCTCAATTCTACAATTTCAAATACCCACATTTCAAAGTTTATTAAATGCACTGAACAGCGATCGCAACTAATTTATTCTGGAGCGATCCTCTTAATCAACCCTTGCACTTTTCAACTCAAACCGAAGCCAACTCCTTGATTAAAGTCAAACGATTGTTCATGCAAATGGCATCATCTGACTCGAATCCACTTTAAAAGCTTTAAGTACATTTAAATAGTTTGCGCTAGTTTTAACTGTGTGGTCAATCTTGCAAGTAATCCTACAGTTTCTTCACCTCATTTGCATTTGTACGTTTGTTTAGCTTAGAATTAGTGCTCCACGTCACTGTTTATGCTCCAGGTTTAATACCAAGCGGGAAAATATATATTTTTATTGATAATAAAAAATTTCATATCGCTTCATATATTCACATCTTTATCCCATGAAAAACGATTGGATATATTTTTATGTGATAAAATAGCAAACGAGCTTACAGTACCACCATTTTCTACCACACTGACATTTGTGACAGCCATTATTAACATTAGCACTTAAAATAATTAAACATAGAGACTTAATTTTGTTTTTATTGTTTAAAGAAGAAAAGTGTTTACGTGGACTTTAATTTCTGCAATAACAGGGGCAGTTGGACTACCAGTGGTAAATGCTACTTACGCGCTCGCATACCTGTGAGATGAACTGAAACGTTTCAGATAAACATACGTTAATAAAATGAAATTAACTTGTTGAAGACTAATAACATTATTTTATTAAAAGCTCCTCCCTCCGCCGAGAGTCTCTCCGGTACCTCGAATATCATAAATCTCGTCGTAATAATCCCGGGGAATTTAAAAAATCTAATTTCTTACAACAACGCTGTATATGGCTCGCTTCGTTAGCGAAAGAACACTCGGCTGACGTTTTTGATTTAATTTCGCGCGATGAGCGGATGATGAGTTCGACATAAGAAAGCCTTGTATAACCGGTGTTCAGTTAGGTCGAAAAGTAATTGTTTTGATATTAAATTTGTATTAGTGTATGGATTTTGATCCTTTGCGAGTTCCACTCGGAGCGGGGCCTGACGCTTGCTAATCCCGTCTTGAGGCAAATTGCTCCAAATAGCTTCGTATTTCGGTTCAGAGGGTGTCGGAGCGACACTTATAAATGAGACGTTTTATCTAAGTCTTCAGCTGTAGCAATATGTGTGACCGACTCCGGACCGACGTCAGGTTTAGATATCCTAGCTCGGGTTGGGTCGCAGTATCTAATGGCAGTTTTCGCTACTATGACTATCCATTATCCCCAAGTCAATTGTCAACTGTCTAAAACTCGTGTTATTGTAATGGTTGTTCTTACCGCTTATCTAGTGATTATCGGTAGATAGATTTTTAACACGACGTGGACCGATGATATCTGGTGTTTTAATATAAATTGCAAGTGCGAGTAAATGGAAGTATGCTATTTTTTTAATACATTTCATGTTATGTTTTGCTGCTTATAAAATATCAAAATAGGTTGGTAAATGGCAAATAGGTTTAGCAATATTTTAAATACGATTTTTTTCAATTTGTTAATGAAACTTCATCGGGGCGTGGGATCGTTAGTTCCTATGTTATGCGAATAATAATGATATTGTGTGAATATATTTGTGTACTTCGTAAATAATATGCTTTAAAAAGGCGGGTCGCTTTGATGTTTTACAGTTAATAACAGATATATCAGTATACATGGTGATACAAATTTTATCAATTCCTAGTCGGCAACATCGCCTCCGCTCACGTCTGCCTAATGAGTAACAATTCGGTGTATCGGCTACAATCAGCCTACAAGTACACAAAGCGATTCGCTCAGCCGTCGCCGCTCCACGTTAAAAAAGTCTCAGTGAAACAATTGAAACAAAACGAGTAACAGCTCCGAATATTGTCCTGAACGCCGAACGCAAAGAAACAATACAGCGGCAATCAACCGGCTTAAAGCGTGCGTGCGCCGGATTGTACGGAGTTGAACAACTGGTACAATATTTTTAATCCAACCGCGCGCGGGCGGGTTGCGCGGGGCGCGGGCGGCGGGGGGCGGGGGACTTCGCGAGGCTAATCTCATTTGGTCGCAGCGGTGCGATTCTGTTAAAGGAAACTGCTTTTATTGCACGAATCATTTTACTGCCGCGTCGGACTTCAAGCGAGTTGTGATTGAAGAATAAGTTTGTTATCTCGGCGCTCGGGACAATGGGAGCAAGACGCGTCACCGACGGCATTGTCGGAGCCGTGATTAAATTCTATAAAGTAGTGTCTAGCGCAGCCGGAGACGCTGACTCGACGGAGGAGTACGGTTCTTGTAAAAAAGATGAAATATCGATTAGGTTTTTCGATAGGATCCGATGTGAAATGGTCGAAGTACTTTCGTTAGCGGACTATCGTAAAACTGGGGGGTTATTGCATTTACTCGACAGACGTTCCGTGTCTGAAGATTTTTGAGAGATTCTCGTTTGATAAAACTCGCAGTATTATCAGTATTATGTGACATCAACCAATAAGAAAATAAAATGATTACCTTCCAACAATTAAACAATACTCACAGATTAATAACTTTAAAGCTTACAGGCCAAAAAACATGTTTTTCTAGTGGAAAACTTTTATGAGCTATGGAGTTCATGGTCAAGGAATTCCCTCGACTGTAGCCGACATTAAGAGTAGTATCAGAACATACTTATCATTAAAATGCATTGTCATCGGAACTAAAAAAATGTGTAAAATCTCAACTTCGTAGGATAAGTGGAAGTAGTAATAATTCAGCTTTCAAGATTTGACCCAAATCAACATACTTACAACATTATAAGTATTTTTTTTAATAGACGGTACAAGAAGTAATCGGAGGAGCCAAAGTACACACGATTACAAGTACCTAATATATTTACAATAATAGCAAAATCTTGTCAAGCCCCACCATACGTTACAATACGAATCTATTGATATTTGTAGACTCTAAAATATACTTATTTATATATTTTTAGCCTTCATAATTTAATTCCAGTAACTCACTATGCAGTCCGAATGCTACGGTTATTCGTAGCACTCCGTCTACGGCGTAGCGACTAGCGGAGTGCAGTTTACGCTTCTTATGTGCTACGTATAGAACTACGCGAAGTGGATACCGGTTTCCTAAGAATATGCTCGGAAGAATCAGTCACAGGTTGTGGAATTACATTTATGTAATTACCAGTAGCACGGGCGTATCGAAGGAGGAGGTAGCAAGAGATTGCAATTACCTTTCCCCTAGATTTCGTTTGTCTCTCCCTACAGTATACCTTGTTTTGACGAAGAAACTGTTATGAATTATTATTACGAAACAAAAGCAGATTTAGCCTCCCCCCTCCCTCCCCCTCCCCCTCCCCTGCCACGTAATTA
>DWPA01006527.1:0-10933 GCA_018251375.1 Calpodes ethlius
AGTGTTATCTTTCATGACAATTAACTTGTAAAACTTTTTGTCCATTAGAGGTGTGTGCAGGATTTGAACTCACGCCTCCACGTTCGGGAAACTAACATTCGAACCACTACTTACTGCAACTGCGTTATTACTATCAGGAAGTTTTTTAAGCATTCCTTGAAGAAGACCTTACAATGTTATTACTAATATCATCATGTGAAAGATATTAACATTTTTTTGTCATGAAAGATAACACTTTACAGTCGAAATAGTATTTTTTCCTGATCGATTGTAATTTTATTTATTATGTAGAAGTACGAGTAAAGTAAAAGAGTAAAGATCGATAAATTAACATATATTGGTTTGCTTGCCTGATTGTCGTTAGAATAGACATGTGCAATAACATAACAGAAATAGTTTGCCCCGTTGTCCACACTGGTCGTCCAGAAGTGAAAAGAACTTCCCCATTTATGCTAAAAGTTTGCTACACGTCATGTCATGACTTATATTCATCAGTGGTCGTAAACTTTATGGTGTCCGACCGTACGCAAAATTCCAAACACTGAGATTCACTTATTTTTCGTTACGTCCGCGTGTAATAAAATGTTTATGTGGGTCTGATATTCGTTTTCATGTTGCTTACATATTATTTAGTTCTAGGTTAATTTAAAATTTTTGGTTTAACTATCCTACCGTTTTTAGCATCTGAAAACACGGTCGTTCTCTAGGTACCTCCAACAACTTATATCCTCATTTAAAAATATGGTAGCATTCAATATTCGTTCATCTGCCTTTCAACTTCACTTTCAATTTCTGTAAACGTGTGTCCGGGCTATTGTGCTTATACAGTGCTGACCGAGCTGTATCTACATACAATAGATGAGCAAGAGTTAGTCCCTCGAGCAACCAGTGCATGCCTAAAACAATCGACTTCATTTATCTGGATTATTAATACGTCAATCGGGCCCACACACTTCTTGACCTACACGCTCACTTACATCTCAATCTTATATAACATAGTGAAGTCATATAAATAATATACCAGCCGTTAAATTCTAGGTATCGTAGCGAATGAAGAAAACTTTATAATTTCTGAGAAATAAATGTACAATTATGAAAATATGATCCTTAGAGGGAATATCAGTAATTAGATTCGCGGGATGGTAAGCGAGTCAGGAATTCGACCTAGTTTTCAGTTCGGTTCATCATTGTCATCTAAATTATCAAGTACCTGCTGTGAAATAAGAGGAATTAAATGAACTGATGTGTAATAATGTAACTCGAAAGAGTATAATGTAACTCAAACTGTAACTCAAAAGAGATTTCTGAAATCTTAGATAAAGTTATGATTCAAATATCTTTTTCATATAATTATATACTTATTATGAATACAATTTGTTAGATAAGTAAATACAACTAAACCACACAACATATAACTTGATAGAAAAAATGAAAATTTCAAAATATCAGAAAATACTAGTTTCAACCCATTAAGGGCCCACTTCAGGACATGGACTCAGAAGGCTCAGGACCAGGTAGACTGGCGCAAACTACGGGAGGCCCATATCCGGCAGTGGTCCTTCAAAGGCTGATAGTTAGATAGATAGACAGGGCACGAATCTCTTCTCGCAAGTGAGAAATTCTAGAGCGTACTGTATACGTACGCTGCTCTAATTTGCATTGGTGGACAAATACTAGTTCATTGAAATTAAAATATAAGTAGTTCATGTGAGTACAAACAATACAATTTTATGACGGCCCCGTAGCCTAGTTGGTAATGATCCTGCCTGCGAAGCGAGGGGTCTTGGGTTTGATTTCCGGATGGATATTTATGTGACAGATAAATATTTGTTCTCAGGTCATGGGTGTTAGTGACGTGTTATTTGTGTTATCCATGCCACCCGCAACATAGAAAATCCTACAGCGAGGCTATGAGCGTTTGGCGTTTTTTTTAAATTCTTCCAATTAGTCGAATTTATGGCACAGGAAATTTTTATTTAAATCATGGGTCTATTACAGACCATCTATTTTATAATAACTTTGATCCATATCTCTACATATCTCTACTTCAATCAGCTCTTGGCCAACATAAAAGTATATGAGTAATGAAACTGTACAGAGAGCGAGGTACTTCTAACTATTAGCGATAACGACAAACGTGTATGTGTAACGATATAGCGTGAGAGTATTTCAGTGACGGGCACGTCTCGGTGATATATGTCTTACTTCTTTATGAGGAACTGCTCTCTGCATGGTTTCATTACTCGAGTGCTGGAGGTCTCAACAAACAAAAGACTATGGCCGGCAAGTACATAAATCAACCTCCGTACATCAGCGGCTAATGGTCCGATAATCGCCGCTCGACTCTTCTCGAAAGTACTGAGTCGTTTAAAGATAATGTTTAAACTGTCAGCGCTGCTGAGTACTGTAAACATTTAGTTTTGGAAAGAATCAACTTGTGTTTGGTTGGTTCCTGATTCGTATCGTTTTATTTTGTAAGCAGTCTACGAAAGGATAGTTTCGCTAAATTAGCACAGTGACGTGAAACCTGCGCAATTTTACAATACATACTAATAAAGTATATAATGGTAGTAGCATACTAGATGTTATTGGCAGCTTCGTCAACGTAGTCGAAGGGAAATATGAGTTCAACTACGTTTTGGGTCATTCAATTCATCCTCTTAACTATCTGCATACAAAACATCGTACCATAATAACGCTCCATTCCGTCATGGAGAAGAAACAACAAACATAACGAAACACACTATCCCATATATAATATTAGTATGGATTAGTTAAAATACCAATAAACAATCCAAGTTATAAACCTTTTCAAATTAATACCTAAAATAGAATTCCCCGTTCTCAAATGACATGTCGCCTTGCTTCCATTTCAAATATTCTCGGCAACTACCCACTATCATTGTGATACCTACGTATTAACGGTTAAATAATAATAAATATTAATATTCTACAAATAAGCCGAGCGATACCCCCTACACGTTTCCATATCGACGTTAGTGGGTTAAAAAATCGCAAAATTGTCATTAAGCCCGCCAATTGTAATTAATAGCTGCAATAAAGTTTGATTTAGTTTCATTTCATTTTTACTTCTAAACAGAGGAATACGTTCCAGTCTACTAGTTCCGCCTACTCACTGTCGCGGATCTCCATCCGACGACTGTTGCCAACGACCTGTATACTCGCTTGTTCATCTGAACGAAGCGCAAATGCGAAGTTATTTTTATGTAAATAGCAAACAAATACACGGTTTATTGGTAAGTTGGTACCATTGCTCGGACTGCTACAGCGGCATAAATACTAGTATAATAAAAAAAGTACTTACACTGTATTACTACTGACTATATGAATAAATTCTCGCCTCCACGTTGCTGAGGCAGCAGGAATGACTCATTAATCGACATCAACCGGAACATCTAAAAACATTTAAAGGTTGATTTTAGACTGGACAGAGTAATGTCCTTTTAATGGTTCTAGTTATTTCTACTATCACTTGAACCCGATACTTCAGGGCAGAAGATAAATATTTCCCTTTAAGAAGACATTGACTTCAAGTACCTAAGTTATTTATCAAATGCTTCAAAGTCCTGAATATTCGGTATATTCAAATATTCATAAACGTCTAGCATATTGTAGGCTTTTGTGATATTACTTTTATCGGATAAAGTTTTTGCGATTTTCACAAGGATCATATTTGGTACTGATATTTATTTGTGAGGTTCTCTTTTATTTACTTTGAGCAATTTTATTGACTTTTTTGGTTTTAATTGTAGGTCGTTCGTCCGTTGCTCCACTAAGTCGTTATGTCGTTTCTAATTTTAAATTGAACTGGCTTGAACATGATTGAATCCTTGATTTTATGGTCAGTTAAACTTTAATTTGTGTTTGAATTAATCTGTCAAATTGCAATGTTAAAAGAGAAATTAGAATCATTTTAAATAGAAAAACAGACCCATGTTTAAATCACTGTCAATTGCTGCTTTTATTTTGATTTTTCTAAGCATGTTTTTCAGGTCTACTTTTTATACTACACGTGTAATTTCATCGAACCATTTTATTTATTCCATGTTTTTATTTCTTACTTGACAAAGTTCTTCAACTTTTCTTGTAAAACTAAAGCTTTCAGAAGAAGCTTCTATCTGTATAAAGTGTTATGCAAAGTCACCTTACTTTAACAACTTCATATAAAGCGTTTATCTTAACCACCTTCCAGTGGAATAAGCGGTTCTAAACATTTACGGCACGTTTGTCAAACGCTGTGTCGATACAAATTTAATAAAATGGAGATTCAGTGCGCTTTGAGACCGGATCGCGCTCTTGGCAAAGAAATGCAATATGTACATCAAATGTTTGAGTAAATATTTGTTATGATAAAAGTCTTCTAATGACGTCAGTTCCAGTAAATAACAAACAGTCTCGAAAGTCAATAATCAAGTGGCAATGGACAACAATTTCGCGCTGAAGCCTTAGCTTTGTAAGCCAATATTCTGGCGGTAGACAATATTTATTTCAAACACTTATTACAAACTTATCCAATATCATTCGATATCATTTAGAAAATTTTCACAGTAACGTAAAGCATTCGAAGTCAATGATATTAAAGTCTCTTTCGACTGACTAGCGAGACTAAAGCTACTTACCTGATTAGATCTGTTTGTTGTAGTACGTTCTTATAAATAACGTATCAAAGTAAAACTTAATTCGTTCACCTAAATAATAATGCCGATTCTTGAAAAAATGTGCCATAGTCACTTATCAAGGGATTAGCGCTGGAACCATCAACCTCCACAAAAGTACTACCCGCTCGCTAACTGAGCGCTTTAAAAGATCTAAAAAGTAAAACTAATTCTAAAGCAAAGTCGAGTGCGAAATTTAGTGGACCCATAAAATTTTAGTGTGTCACGCTTAAAGAGAAAATGGAGCAGAATTCCGTGGGCGATCGCTTAGTGCGCTCCAACTTTGTGCTTACAAGATATTCCATATTGGACACGAGAAATAGGTTATAAACATAATACGTCCGCTTTAGGAGGATTAAATGGAACCTAACTGTATACAATATCGTATGTTTTCTGAAGGATAAATCTACTTTTATAGTTGTAATCATTTTAGTACTATTGAAAGCCAATGGTAGTAACTTTGTCTTTGATGTCACCAAATATCTTTTAGTTTTCTAGGTGAAGGTTGTACTATTTTTAACTCCGTATTTGATGAAGAGTCTGACTCTATTTGTTATTTTAAACACGAATAAATTAAGATTCGTTTAGAATTAAAAGCTTGTTTGATGACGTTTGGTTTAAATTATACTAAATTTTTTACTGTTATTTTTTTTCAGTTGTAGGGAGTTTTTATTGAGCTGAATATATAAAATGTACTTTAAGCAGATGAAAATGTATTGCTCAATCATTTAATGGCTCAATTTCGGACCATCCTCTATTTCTTTCTTTACGTGTCTGACGGCAAGACAAAAGCTCTAAAGTATACCCTACCCATTCTGCTTATTAGAAGAATAAAACCATGAATTAATTCTTATTACCAATGACCTTTCTCCCATATCAAAATATAAACCCATACTAATATTTGCTTGAAAACCAAACCTGGAAAAAGCGCTGGCTTTTTACGCGAATCATTAACACTGATTGCACGTTGTCGAACTGTATCGTCGGCTTATGACTGTATTTATTTTCCATCAGTCACTCCCCCGTCGAGCATTAAGCACAGTTAAATTGGTTAAAAAAGCATTGTCGAGGGACTTGTGTCTAATACGCCTGTAGGGTGGGCAACAAAGGTTTTGGCTAAAGCATACAATTCTAAGAGTTGTAACCTGTAAAACATTGCTGATTCTATTGCTACTGCAACATGTAGGCATGACGAATTTCACTTAGAACCTAATTTTCTCCGTCTGCATCCAATCCGTCTAGGTGTGTTGCTTTCATATTGTAGCTTAGCCATTTACAGTGTTACAACCTGTGAGGTTTACTGTACGATGGAGTCACGCAATCCACCCATCTCGTTGCCACTGTTTCGTAATTACCGTCCAGCACTTGATAGCTGACACCCCGATTACACGCCAACGCCGTTGTTTTGTACCCTGACGTTATGTATGTACCTTGGGAACTTCACAGTCATTATTATGGTACTAAAAGACTATTTAATGGCAATCATGAATCGTGAAATCAAGTATCGCCGAGTCAATTAACAACTGGATCTTTATTGTCGAAACTAACCTATTCCTGGCATAAAAATAGTGTTGATACTGTTAATTTGGTTCCAATACAGCAATTTACACATCTTAAAATAATCCGTTTTGTCTTGTTTAAGCTTTAGAAGTTGATGGTAGCTGAGCAAGAAAGTAAGTTTAGTATTCTTGTATGAATGATCAAGCTAGTTGATAATGAGATATCCATGTACATCATCATCGTCATCAATATAATCTGTAGCTCTCCCACTGCCGGGCTGGGGTCACGAAATGTAAGAGGTACAGGCCATAGTCCACCACGTTGGCCAAGTGCGTATTGGTAGATTTCACACACTTCTTCACGATGTTTTCCTTCACCGAAGCAAGTGACAATTAACTTGTAATACGCACATCACTCTTCGTAAATTAAAGGTGCGTGCAGGATTTGAACTCACGCTCCTACGTTCGGGAGACCGGCGTTCGAACCACTAAACTATCACTGCTTTCTTCCATGAACATAAGAAGCATCAAAGCTATGGCCGATGAACGGCAACTCAAAAAGAAGGAATTATCCTTCTTATGGAATTTGAACGTGATCATTGGCATGGAAGGCCGTTTTATAAGCGTAATATTTTTGAAGTCTTCGGCCTTCATAAATTTCACAGTGGTGCCATTAAGTAAACCTCCATAAACATTTGGTCTAACGACGGGCAATAAACACGTATAGATAGTGCAAGTTAATGACCCCGCAAATCTCTGGCCGAGGCAACCGAGTCTTATCTCCTGAGCTATCTTCACTAAACAATTTTCCTTCGCAAAAACGCGACATCATCACAAAAATTCCTCGCCGACACGAGTTACGGCGGAGTTTGGTTTCTTGGAAAAAAACTGTTTACCTCGCTCTCGTTTATCGGGAAATTTTCAGAGCGGGAATCCTTTTTCTATCTATTAAATTGAGACCTAGCGTCTTGTTACCGAAGTCACCTATACGGTTGATACAAAATAAACTTGTGATAAAAGCAATATAAAAGGGATTGTAGTTTGAAAGTTCACATTAAGGCACATTCTCTTGTTACTACATATACACATTCTCTGGTATGCTGGCGAGCGGAGAGGTGAACAATAAATACCTAATGATAATATTCTCCGTGACTCTGTAAAGACCAATTAAGAATCCATGAATTTACATTAAAAATATTTCGCACTTTATTCCTAGAACGGAATCGATCTAGACGGTACAAAAATCAGCAGTCTACTACAGCCTCGACTGAAAGTTGTGTCTACTTACCCGTTAGCATCGGTCTGAGTATGCCACGAGCCGAAGAGGGACACGGTTGAAATTGTACTTACACTTTTAATATATTTTAGTTTTAAAGTCGAAGTCCGTCCGAGAACGGACTCTTATAGTTTCTTCATATCCGTCCGTCTCTCCGCAGTATAGCGTAGATACACTTAGTACAAAGCTGTATAAAACTGTAATTTGGCCTGGGTGTATGTATCATAATGACGAAGTTGTAAAATAACATGATTAGACGTATTTTTTGAGGCATCTCCTCTTTATGTAAAGTGAAGATTTTTTTTCATCTCTTCTACATAAGGCAGGGTTTTTGTTGGACAAGTCTTTCAAATTCATAATTGGTTTGCGAATAACATTTTTCGATTAAGTCTGTTTGTTAAAAATTAAGCTTAAAGTACTAATTTTCGTCAGAGTCAAATGGTTGGACATGTAAAAAAAATTACAAAATGCTGTTTAGGTTTGTGAGTTATTGTTAATATATTATTTTTGTAGTGTTAATATTTGTTACATATTACTATTTTCAGAGAGCTTCAGCTGGAACATCAGCAGAGGTTATCCTTTGTTCAGTCGTATTCTAAGATATTTTGGACATATATCACGACCAAGACCAGACGACTTGGACAAGTTGGTTCACATCGGCTAGCGAGTAAGAGGGCGTAGTCCAAAACAGTGCTCAGACTAGGTCACGAACTCCCTTAACATGTCAAGATGCACCGAGCTGAAGATCACGCCTCATAGAGAAGACTGCTGAATGACTTTCAACAGCACCATTATCCTCAGTAGGTAATATGGGACTGATTGAAGGGCAAGAGACAACATGTAAGGAATATTATATAAATTTCAGCTTTTAAATTATGACGAAAGGCTAGCGTTCACTGGCATTTAATAAAAGTTTTTCTAAAATACCTTCCTTTAAAGGCATCGAAAAATTGCTATTTTATTACATGTATGATTTTCTATTACGATGTTTATGTGTAATAACGTTTAAGGAAGTTTTATTACTTTTAGTACAGATTCATCATCATTATCATCACAACCCATAACTGTCCCAGTGCTGGGCTCGGGCCTCCCCTCACGATGTGAGGGTTAAAGGCCCTAGTCTACCACGGTCAAGTGTGAATTGGCATTATAACAAATGGGGGATCCATATGTATGTACGTTACAGTATTCGTTAATAACTCTTATGTTTATTTCTTTGCCGGTAGTGCATCGGTTGTCCTTTTTCTGGTGTCCATGGGTAGTAATGGTCACTTACCATCAGCTAGCTCAGTTGGTCCTTTGCTGGCTGTATGTATATGATCAGTTCAGACTCATACACGGTTGTTGGTCTCTTAGTCACAAAATACAAATACGTATTATACAAAACAATTTGTAATCATATATTAAAGGTATTAAAATATCGAAGGAAAAATACTCTTTTTCTCTTTTTTTCGTGTATTTAGCTGAGTAAATAAACAAAGTAACATTTTTCAGGGTATTTCAAAATAAACAGCAGAATGTACGAATGAAACACAATATTTCCAAATATTTATTTATTACCTCCTGTCTGTCTGGTTACAATGTATTTACAAAATACAAAAGAAAAAAGAAACGCACCGCCTCCACTCAGTTACGCACTTGTCACGAGCAAAAACACTCGCAATGACGTAGAATTAGGTTAATCAAATTACATTAATAACATCGTCCTACGCATTATATTAAGGAACATAGCTAGGTATAAGTCAGCTACCGTACTATATCAATATTCCAGTAAAGCCTACTTTACAAGAATTCAAGGAAATTGAAAATTCAACAGTTGCAGGCGGGAGTCCACATTAACTAAATTTACGGCGTAAACGCTGTCGGCCAGAATTTACAAGCAGATATGGTATGTGCTCTTTTTACTGGCGAAATGTGCGGACACGCGCGATTTATTACGCGGTACGAATTTACTTGATGCGGACTGTACAACGAAAGACGTCGGATTTAAATATCTTAAAGGGAAACAGTCGATAGAACTTTAATTATAAATTCAATTTATTTGTCGTTATTCCCTAATAATTACACCGTTGAAACTCTTTGTCGGGATCCGTTCGGGTTTCTCTTAAGATCTTGTGCGTTAATTTGTCAATTTTGTCGAGTAATTACCCGGTGGGTAATTTTGGTTCACCACGATTTCGTAACAAACTTTGGTAACATGTTTATGCAAAGTAGCTCACGTAAATAATGGGATTCGCCGGTGTGCCGATATAGTACACCGGTACACGCCGTCACGACAACTGTTCGGAATAATAAAGAAAATGGATTTTGCTCCTAGCAAATGTATTTTTAGATTTACAAGGCGGAGTGAAGTGGACTACGTGACAACTTTGCCAATTTACACTTTGCTTTGTGGTCAGGTTTAGTTCTTTTGTATTTTTTTGCAATTGATGACAATTTTTTGATCAGCCTGTGTTTATTTTGAATATATTAAACGCTATCTTGGTTCAAGTGAAAACAAACGATGTTATTATGAATAAAAACAAGATGTTATTAGTACTTTCTTCAGAAGGTACATTGTGTTAGAGTTTAACGTAAACCTACTCGAACGGATCCCAACAAACCCCGTTCTAGGAACGTAACGCAAAACAGTTTTATCACCACTCGAGTGGTGGAAAAAGCTACACTTCAATTATTTAATTTAATTAACAAACTTATCGTTCATTAGTTATATTTACAGTAATCAAAAATATTTACATTGCGACGTGATATAAATTTTATTCTATTTTACGTATCAGTTTTAGCTTATTTACAAAACTGTTCATTTACATCTATGTTCGAGGGTAACGTAAATAAGTAATTGAGTAATTTATAATAAAATTCAGGGTAGCAACAGAAAAAGCGCTTTCATGTTGTTGTAGTAGGCAGTGATGTACACCACAGCCCCGATTACAGGCGGATTCAAATGACTTCACTTGAAAAGAATTCCAAGTAGACGAACGATATTTAGGTACCTCTTAGGCGACATTAAATTACGACGAATTTCTTCTTGGTACAACTGTTACCTCATTTTGTAACGTACTTTATGTTTACTTATTCTACTGATGATTCAAATTGAGGTATTTTAATTATAATACGTTATTTATGTGAAACAAGCGCTTACATTAAATTATCTGTTGGGCAGGCGACTTAGACGCAAACAATTGAAATATAACAAGTATTCTGAGCAAAAACAAACATTTACTGTGTTTGTTTCAAAAATGACAAATTTGCAAACAACCTTTCAATCCTTATTTAACCTCCTTACGGATAGAATATAAAAAAAATCTGTAGTAATAGGTGCCAACATCATAAAAGGAACTAAACGACCACATGTTACTTCAATTCCTAATGCTTTGCGTCTGTCAGTCAGTTAGGGAATATTTCATATGGAATAATATCTATTAAACACTCACTTTCCGTGTGACGAGCCTCTATAAAGTCCAAAGTTATTCAAAATCAGC
>DWPA01006528.1:0-10933 GCA_018251375.1 Calpodes ethlius
GGGGGAGCGTCCAGCGGAAGACGGTCAAGAGAAAGTCGGACGACGGAGGGGATATCAACAAGCTGGGTACAAGGAGCGGCGTCAAGAGTAAACGCGGACGGACTAGCAATAAGTAAACTCTCGGAGTAAAATTTCCTCCTATCAATATACTTTTCTTTTTCATTATTTTCACGGTTACAGAGGGCACCATATAGTTTTGTAAACCTAATCCTAATACATGTTTGTTAATTATTAGCTTAGAGGTTTCGTATATTTGATTTTTTCGGTTTTATTTAGTTTTTTTTCGTAAGTGTCAAAGCTGATCTTGATTAACAAAATTAATGCTATTCAGTAATTGAAGGAAACAAGAGTGTGTGAAAATTCTTTCTAATAATCTTGTTTGTAATTATTTTTGGTTCATGAATAAAAACGATGATTATTGGAGTTGTACTGTTTAATTAAAAATAAAAATAATCCTTAACCTAACGATAAACTCTAACTTAAAAAATATTTAACTAGAATACAATTTTAGGCAATAAAAAATATTCGTTGCAAAGAATTTAAAGGAAGAAGTTGAACATTGATGGATTTCTGTGCAGTAATAATTCCCTCTGATAAAATGTACGCTTGGCACTATTTAATGTTAAACCTATCTGTACAACTAAACACAATGTTTTTCTCCTACATAGCTTGATCATTGACACCAGGCCTGACTTATTTTCTGAGGAACGAAATATATTTGGTAAGACTCTTTGAAGGTGTCCCGTGCCAGATACTTCGATCCTTAGCAAAATTAATAGATATCGATGCTGAAAGTACAAGAAGAGCTACCTAAAAATAAAGCTCATTTTTCTTAAAATATGAGTGCTCATTTTTACATGTATTTTACAGAATATCATCAAAAAATAATCAATATTATCAGACTGTTTCCATCGCCAGTAATAATAAATAATTGCAATCATACACTGCAACGGCCAAAAGGTACTGGCAATGTTGATCATTAAGGTGTCACGACCTTCTGTAAAACATTCATACAAATCAGTACCTAAAAAAATAAGGTGTTTTACATACCTTAATTTCAAATATTATGTAAATTATATTGGCACTCAACTCTAGATATCTGGTACGTGTAACCTCAAAGTGGGTACTAATACTACCTTATTTAATATATTTTGTTCATAAAATAATTACCCAGGCCTCGGGTTCTTGAACTATTACATTTTATTCCATCATAGGTATGGCTTTGATGATCTTTGGCTTAAACTGGGAAAATGTTAGCAAGTAGCAGTCGCGGGACTGAGCCAGAGGTCGTTATGATTAGTGAGATTCCTTGGTGCTCTGATGGCGAGACACTATGAAAATGAAGGCACCAAGAAGTCAAAAAAATTGTTGATGCTGTGGAATTGGTAAGTCTTTGGCCTCGGGCTCGTGGACAGATCTGGCACGTAGTCCCCGAAGTTGGTGTAGACCCTGCCCCAGTGCCGCGGGTCACCCCGAGGGTCCAGGTCCCGGTTGCCGGGCGGTACGGCGGTTCTGTTCACTTTCTCCAGCTCCTCGAGCATTCGTTGTAAAACTTCAGGTTCCCTGGAATGAATTGTTGGGGCGCAACGTTAAAAATTAAGTAAACAACAGTCTGTTATTGAACTTATTTTTGATTAACCCTGATAGGAAATAGGCGTGTGCCCCACACCTGGAGAAGTCATCTGTGATTGATTTTCTAGCGTATTTCAAACTCCTGACCTTAGCAAATGCCAGGTGCACACTATAGGTATTCAACAAAGGTATTAGTAACTAGTTAAATGGGGTTATCTACTCATACCTACTATCCTAGTTGTAACATAATACACCATGAAATATTTTGAAGGTGTTTCTGTACCGGCCTTACAGTGCAAATCAGTACGTGTTAGCGCTCTCTTGGTTGTCAATGGATAATTGTCGAAATATAATAAAATATATTACTTGTCGGCGAGGTTGCGCGTCTCGCAGGGGTCGTCTTCGATGTTGAAGAGACAGGGCGTCATCAGCGGCTTGCATGCGATGGGCTCGTGGTTGCCGCACTGCACCGTCGCCGCCTCCCTGAAGATGCGACATCCGATGTCATGTTTTATTCAGTTTTTACTGGTCGTAAGGTTACGTTAGCCGACTGATAATCGTGAATTATTTTACCTTTGCTACGGATCGATCGGTCATAGTCAAAAGTGCTAAAAATATAATTATTCGAAACTTTGATTGTGTGTAAAATCATTAACTGAAAGAGTTACTTAAATTTCCCCATCTGCAAGTTTGGGCTCTGTACATAATTCTCCTGTGCTAACAGTAAGGAGTTATGTTCCGGATACTGCTATTACTTATGAAGGATTAAAGTAGAAAATAACGTAGGCAAAATTATACTTAGTCGCCAGCATAATGACCCGTACTTTACACCGATCTGAAATGCTGGAAATGCATACCTGAGCTGCAATACTTTCTCCCTATTAGGCATCAATCCCAGCTTGTCGAGCGCCCTGCCCGTGGCGCAGCTGTACAGCAGCGAGGGGTCGTAGTCGTAGTCGCGGCCGCTCGGGCCGTACCAGAAGTCCCACGCACCGTTGTAATTGGATCCTATAAGCGACATTAGTTACTTGGCTTAGCTAAAACAATATTCTTCGTTGATCAACGTTACTTATTTACTTTGCTCTGCTCAGTCTTCTTCATGTTCTGTTCTGTTATGAAGTTACTGCGTATTTTACAAAATCATGGACACTTTGATACACACAACTTGACTGTGTAAGGTATTGATATTGCTATTGCTATGAAAGTAGCAGTTATGCGCTGCGGCGTATTTTAGTCTTCTGTCGAGGTCCATGGCTTACACCATGCGGATGGAATACCTGTATCAATTATACACAAATTAGTAAGAATACCTTTATGGACTTTCCACTGGTCCACAGTGATGGACGCACTGCCGTAAATATTGTCGATGTTATGGACGAGGGTCGTCCTGTTGGACGGAAGGTCGTCCGCCAGCGCCTGCCACTGGTTGATGCCATCAAGTCCTGTCAGGGTGCTGATAGCGTAATAATTAATAATACTGCGGACTATCTACTAATAAATAAATAATAACGAGGTTATATCTTTATGTTGGATACGTTTTCGAAATTTCAATGTAAACACTAATGTAGAGAGTTAAATGTCGATGAAGTAGCAAAAAATCACTTTTACAATTTACTTTTGTCGATCTCCCTGTCTGCGCGAGTATCACGCGGCACCCAAGAACAGTTTTCGTTGACACTTCACAGGTTGATGTAGGCTCGCTTGGTAGACCAACGAATTGTACGAAGGCTTTGTATAAGGATAACAAATTATAAGTTTGCGAGAATCGCAGCTCAGAGGAATAAAATGGGAGAAATTGATAATTATCTACGGTGCAAATATTGAAGTAACGGAAGATAATACAGCAAATTAATCTTTAGATGATTATTTAGTAGACTACTTGCTAAAAAATGTATATCGAATTTATACGGATTAAAGTACAAACGAAACTTTATTCCAGTCGCGTATCGGAGCTGACACAGATTTATATTATCAATATTATTATTAAGCACATAATCTATGTCATTACTGGTATTGTTGTTTCTGACCGGGTAGGCGAGTACTTCCTGATTTTCCTTCTTCTCTCCATTTTGTCAGTGATCAGTGCATCAAAGCCGCGACGGTGACCACTTCAGTACCTTCAGTCGTCCGCTCGTTTCCCGGCTACTTACAAAAAGGCAAGTACCCCGTGTATCCGGCGGCGGCGAGCAGCGTGGGCAGCCAGTCCGCAATGTGCACACGTTGCGTGGCCACCCGTGCGCGCTTCGCCGTCAGGGGGCTCCACAATGCGCCCGCGCCGCGCACGCCGCCCTCCCATAGCGTGTTCTTAACCTGCCGACGTCATCATCACATCTGTCAGAGTTTCGTCTTTATTTTTAGGAACTGATATTTCTTTTAACCGCCCCAAAGACTGCTGCAGATCTATTCGATAGTGGTATAGTAACATGTCCGGTAAACTGTACGACCAGATAGATGTCACCACACATCAAATACTAGTAACCATTTTAGTACTCAGCTGCATCACACCTACAACTTCCCCTGAAGACTGCAGGTCCATTCGCAATATTCAATGAGACACATTTCAGGTATTATAAGCATAAGTAAACTCACTCCTCGGAGCGGAAAGTTGGAGGCGGCGTTTTCGTTGAAGCCGGCGGCCGGTCCGCCGTTGTCGGTGCTGAACAATACGATGCTGTTCTGCAACAAGCCTTCCGCCTGCAGCGCCTCCACCACCCGCCCCACAGACTCGTCAAGTTTCGTCAGCATTCCTGTGGTCGAAAATCTCATGCATTTACAATTTTGGCAGAATCAAAGGTTATGGGGTAGAACCAAAGACTATGGTTAAATAAACTTGAATGGAAATAAAAAAGTTTGTAATCCAAACGAAAAAACAGTTAATGTGGTTTTTGAGGCACGTGTTTCGCTTGCAATGATAAAGAACATGCGAATGTGTTAAATTGGAGGGTAAAAAATACTTGCTCGCTCAATTTCTGTACGCAACTAACCTTGAACTGACCATCAACTAACCGGCATACTTCTGGCGCTGGCGGCTGGCGATATGGCTGAAGTTGGCCATGAGAGCTTCGGGCGCGCGCAGAGGTTCATACGGGTTGCCCGAGTGCACGGCCGAGTGTGCCATCATCAGGAACAGCGGCGAACTCTTGTTGTGCGCCTTGATTATCTGACGAACAAACAAATTTTGGGTTCATCGAACACGAACAGCGTTTCGGGCTGCTATAAGTCTTGTAAATATATACACTTTAACTTTGGGACACTTTAATTTTGTAAGTAAACAACTTAAATCAGAAAAGGATATACCTACTTCTAGCGTAGTAGTTTCAGAAAACCAGTAATGAGCCAGTGTTTCTCCGCTCACATTTCGCCGGCAGTTGGAGGCCCGACAGGTCGTTTGTTGAATTGGTATTCTTAACTAGTTTTGCGTATTTTGGTTGAGCGCTTGCAAATTTTAAAAAGTACTTTACTTTACTCAGTTTCGCTCACCTTTATAGACTCGTCCGTAAAAACATCTGTAGCATAAACACCGAATAGGTCGTGCGCCACTTCGTATCCTGAAAAGTTTATTAAAATAAATAAGAATTTGTTTCATTGTCACACTGAATTGAAGTTTGGTTCAGGAATTACATCAAGAATAGAACACTAGGCGTATACACACAGAAATAGGTATTAAACATTAATTTAAGTAAAATGAAATATCATATGCATGCGTCACCTCTTCTGAAGTCGAAGCCCCAAGACCCTTTCTCCTGTGAAGTGTGGTCGTACATGTCAATTTTTCCTGTCCAAAAACCAAGATGGCTGTCAAACCTATAGAGAAAAGTTATTAAATTTCTTATAGTAAAGTAGTGAATACTAATGGAGTAGGTACTAAAGAAACTAATAAACGTATAAATCATTAATAGGCAATTAATAATTAAAACTGTTAGTATCAAAAGAGAATATTCAATTTATCTACTTTTAAAAAGCAGTAGGTACATTTTTTCCGAGCTTACTGTGTTCCGATATAAATTTAGCTTTTATCTTGATACATCAAAAAAATCTTAACCATCTTACCCTCTGTTCAAGGGCAAGTACTGTTTCTTGTAGCTGCCGAGATGCCACTTGCCGACCAGGTGCGTGCTGTAGCCGAGCTCCTTCAGGTACTGCGGCAGGATCTTCTCCGAGAGCGGCAGTCCGTGGGGCTCGGCGCCAAATATCACCGTGTGCTGCATGCCTAAATATTCAGCAAAGGTGTAATCAGTGAAAGTTATTTTCCTCTTTCTCACTTAATTTAATATACTTATTTAGATTCTATTATAAACAGTAACGTGATTCTTTACCTGTGTGAATAGCATATTTTCCGGTCATGAGGGTGGCGCGAGACGGCGTGCAGATGGGAGTGACGTAATAGTTCTGCAGCATGATGCCGGATGACGCCAGCGCGTCGATGTTGGGTGTGGGGATCTGTCCCGAGCCATGGAAGCTCACGTCATTCCAGCCCTGAGAAAATAATCCGTACTAGATGGAAATCGGCCAAGTACGTGTCAGGTCAAGTGCAATGTATGGTTCCGCTGTTGTATATTCTTATTACTAAAAATTATATTATTATATCTTACTTCTATGAACTTTTTCTCATGTCTAACACCAACCCTTTAGTTGGAAGAGGGTGGAGAAGGTACTTGACTGTGTTTTTTATATCGGAGGTATAGTCTCAAACATAAAAGAGAAAGATGTAGAAATAGCATAGAAGATTATTTCGACAACAAACATTTTTTATTTAATTGACGTTACGTCAATGATTTTTACCTTAAGGAAAATAAGTCGTTCGTTGGACGAGCTCCGTCGCCTTGTTCCGTCTGGTGTTGGCCCTGACGGTTACATACGGCCGTGTCGTTTATTATTATAGATTATTTACGATACTCTTTATGTAAATAGCCGATAAACAAGTTAACGATCACCGATGTCTCTACAAAATCAATGACAAAGTTTATTTGGATTGATGATTGTTACATTTATTCTCAATACAATGCCAACTTGCAAGAATTATCGTCTGAGTTACAACTTGAGTAAGTACTCGCACATAACGTTCGGTTAGTTTTTAGGAGTTAGATAGTTTAGGAGTTGGATGCAAATATTTTGTGTCTCCATGATTTTTATAAATTATTTTAGCCGACTAGTAGTAGTAGTAAACATCTTCTGGTCCAAACTCTAGGGCACATACAGACACAGACGGCTGTGTCGGTATGCAGGAGCATTCACCGCCTCACGCCTTAGGTGGGGTAGGTAGTCAATTACAATATAATCGCCTGGATGCAAAAAAAAACTGGGGTGTCGTAAAAAAATAGTATGCAAGTACCTGTGTGGGCTGCCCATTAATTTCTATATCAATGAAGCATATTAATAGTAGGTACAGTTAAACTCTTCAGGTTATTCCACGGCGAGGTGTAGTCTAAGTTAAATCCCAACATTAAGTAACATAACAAACACGTGTCTAGCTGCCGTGCAATATTCGTAAGTAGGTGTGTTTGTTTGAATACATTACAAAAATCCGTTAGGTCATTAGTAAGTCAATTATTCTCAAATTGAGGAATGTTACATTACATATGCAGTCACACAAGTATGGTAGTCGGGATGATGATATCTACTTGTTTTAAAATATGACAGCACATTGCGTACGTATATATCAAATTTTGGATCAAGTATTACGTATAGGTTTTTATCGTAAACATATCGATCGCCAATTATCCAATAAAAAAAATCTCCCATGTCCTACGTTTTAGTGCTTAGCAAGCAGCTATCTACCTAGGCTACGCTTAGAAATCATAGTGGTATGGAAGTAATATCCTCTGGCTCTCTGCTGTTTCGACATAATTATAATATCATAATGAAATAAATTGGTATTTTAACCTAATTTGACGACTGTAGTTCTGACATTCTGACCTCCTTGCTCAGTCAAACCTTAAAGCAGTTCAATGTTGGATTTTAGACCTAAAGATCTAAGTTACTCTGCCTATAATAATTTAAAATAACATATTTTTTTATGAAAAATACGTTAATTTTCATGGGGAAAAACCACAGAAATAATGTATTTCAATTCACATAGAAATTAAAAGTTGCCGGTTTGACGGTCTATATCAGTAAACAAATGTTTTAATTTATTAAGAGAAGGCAACTTTTTACATCCTCCGCAATCTTTTAAATATATCTATAATCCATGTCACTCTTGGCGCGTGAGGATAGCGGCACGAGTAACGTCTCGGCTCCGCGGCGTCTGGATGGGCGCCACGACGCGGCGAGCGACGGCCATGACGTCAACTAAATACATTGAATTCTGTGTTTGTGTTTGTGTTCTAAGCCAATGATCAATCATATTATTTTAATGATAACATTTGAATTGAACATTTCATGGAATCGAGAATAATTTAGACAATTCTATAAAAGTTTATTAGGGTGTCAATCACGTAGATCAACGAACAAACGAACAAACGAACCAACATATTATGGTAGGCGCCCAGAAAACCAGATTAATTAATATTTTAGAAGGAGTCACCCATCACCATTCAACAACTCTTCAACATCGGTAAGACCAAAAATGCGTCCCTACCATAAATTAAGCTGGGAGCCGAATTATTTCCTACACTACGCCAAAAAACGTTATATTTCACTGTCAGCAACGCTCAAGTAGGGTGAAAAAGCCCTGCATCATACTTTAGTATGAGTTGACTCGCGCCTGGACTTCGTTCGTTGTTCAGCAAAGTACCTATACCATAAGTGAAGGTTTTCTTGCACTCAACGTGGTTGGAGAACTTGACACCCTTCAGCACTTGAAGTGCAGAGTGGAAGATAAACATTTTAGGTGTAAAGATATTTTATGCCAATATTTTGACCCAATTACAAATAAGGAGCGTAATGAATATTGATGCCAGTTTTGGGCACCGTATTATGACACACCGCCGAGAGTGGTCCCTGGTCTGAGCGTAACAGCAGAACATAATATATGAACACAGTTAAATTAATAGTAGCTAGTTACGGGCCTGCCGACAAATACAAAACTCAAAACAGGGATTTTCAAAGTAGGATCCATGGGTCGCTTTGGGATCCGAAACTTTATTGTAAAGAGCTAGTCCTCTGTGATCCTTAATTTACTAGAAATGTTTTGTTATAAAAATGCTTTTATAGAAAAAATACATAACAATTTTCGCACACACAGTGGTTCTTTAATAATTGCGTAGTTATTAATACAGTATTTTTTTATATTTTCAAAATAGTGCCTCTTATAAGTTTAAGAACCACTGACTTAAGGTCAGAGGGAATCGGATCATTGCCCAAAAAATAGAAAAAAAAATACATATGTACACTCACTAGGTCATCAGCGATGATAAGCACGATATTGGGTCTAGTTCCCCGTGCGGCACAGAACAAGCTCAGCACTAGCACCGGGAACAACATGGCGCCAGGCGCGTGCTCACGCGGCCGCTCGACTGCCGGGACTGCCGAGTGCCCGAGTGCCGCCAGCCCGGCCGACGTCGAGGATAATGAACTTGATAAACGTGTTAACTAGTCACGTCACTCATGTCAATACTGTATTGAATTTGTTTACATTGTCGACAGATAACAAATACGTAATCCGAATTTTAATCCGACGACCGTCGTCGTGCCGCATGCCGGTGCAGTCCCCGAGAGTGCAGCGGAGCGCGACCGTTATCACTGTCACCTCTAGATACCCTCGCGCCCCTCGCAATGTTTGCGCAGTTTACGTATCTAACGTTAGTAACCCAAAATAATTTTACTTTATGCACGTTCACCAGTATCTAAATTTCTTATGATAAAAAGAGGGTAGAATGTCACAGTGTTGTTTTGTAATCAAGTCTAGTCTATGATCGAGTGGTTACCATGGCATAACCTTGGATCCAGCGATATTTAAATTAAGATATTGTGTCAGTCTTATTCTGTTATAAGTACAAGGCCACAATTTTAATTGATTTTGATCTCAAATATCCACGGTCGTCGCGGCATCGGTTGCCTTTACACATTTGATATAAAATTTGTAATACTACAAAATTGTTATCTACAGTGTACACTAATATTATAAATGCGAATGTGCATTTCTTTGTTTGTCCTTCTTTCCCAGCGCAACGGAGCATCGCTATGGTACGATTTTTGGTTTGGAGATAGTTGGGAGGACGACGATTACTATTATAGGCTACTTTTTACCGCAAAAGAACATCACATTTTTCTGAAAAGATCCATTACGATATATATTTAAATACAATTTGTAGAAAGAAATGGACAACCTTTTTATATAGGTTCTTTTCACACACGCGGGTAACATCTAGTAATATAATAAAATAAAATAAGTAAGCTTGTTATATGATTCCCCTTCCGTATCAATAACAACAGCGATCGTCCCTCTGGCAGTTCGCGTGGTGGGTACTTATTAAAATGTAGGTCGGAGCCAGCGAGGGATTTAACTAGGTTAGGACAATTTGGTAGTGCAGCCGCGCAGCCACCGCGGCGCCGCGTGCACTGTAGCTGGTTGGAGAGCACCTACTCGGACCTGGCTTATCAACGTATTGTTCATTCGTTCTATCGTGTTCATGTGAAAACGTTATGTTATATTTTAATTAATCAACATTTATTTTAATTGATAAGCATCTATGCAGCTACTAGAATGCAGCCCATTCCGTGGGATAGATCGTTTCTGGGTACTGTAACCATCGTCACAGCCCCGGATCATGCATGTTTACTGTATTTGCGACAACTTCAGTATTTTACACTGAGTCCTTCGAAGATAACAGCTCCGCCTCAGTGTATAAAATACTGCAATTAGCAGTCCAATCGCGCGAACTGTACATAAAGATAATTCATTTTTTAAAAGCTTTACCGCAATGTAGCAATATTATATCGGTAAGTTTTTATTATTATCGAGTGCACTTTTTCAATTATATTTTATTTTCCAGGTTTTTCTGACCTTGTCGCCACATTAACTTTTTTCACGGGTAGTATATTTGTTGCGTTGAAATCATCTATCCATACTCATATTATAAATGCGAAAGTGTTTTTGTTTGTTTGTCCTTCTTTCACGGTGCAACGAAACATCGTTTTGGTATAATTTTTGATTCGGGTATAGTTGGGAGTTATTATAGGCTACTTTTAACAGTAAATAACAGTAAGTTTCCAACAACAAATCGTTGCCTAGCAACCAGTGATAGAAAGCAATTGACAACCTTTTTATTGCCGTTTTTTTCTCACACGAAGCCGTGGGGAACACGTAGTATTTAAATAAATATTGGAAAGAATATGAATACTTTTTAAACAAACCTGCAGAGTGAATAATTGTAATTAAAATACTACTGTAGTTACGATTCTACGATGTTCTACAACA
>DWPA01006529.1:0-10932 GCA_018251375.1 Calpodes ethlius
CAATAATATATATCTATGCAGTGCATATTATTATGCCTCCTCTACACTATTCGCGAAGTTCCTCAGTACTTTCGAAGTAATCTAGAAACTTTGCCTAAAACCCGAAGTACGTCACTATACACTCGTTTAACTTCGAGATGAGCTCATTCGCTATATACCCATGACTCGGGCACAAAAACCAAGAACAATTGAAAGTCGCCGAAGTAAACTTTGACTAAGTAAGTCGAAGTACCTCTATACACGATCGTATTCGTCTAACATCGACTAACTTCGCTAGTAATATAAAGTGTAGTCAAGGCTTTATAAAGTGTAGTCAGTGGACGGTGGGGACGGTATACTGACGTGGAGTCGTGGCTGAACTTGCAGCGCAGCGCGTACTTGGCGTGCGCGTGGATCTGCTTGCGGGGCACAGGCCGCGGGGGCGAGCCGCCCAGCGCCCACACGTAGCAGCTGCCCTTGTTGGTGACAGCCGCCATCAGCCGGCCCGACGGGTCGATCGCGATGTCCTGGATCGAAGCCTCCGCCTCTGGGATCTGACGGAGTCATACTACGCTAAGCTTCTTGCTAATTGTTACCATTCATTTATTTCTTTACTAGATGTTACCCGCGACTTCACTCGCGTAAGAGAAAAGCACGACAACAAAAAAGGCTGTCAATTTCTTTCTATCATTGGTTACCAGGCAATGCTTTCTTGTTAAACATTTTCTTTAATTTGATTAAAATATACATATTCATGGATCTTCCTCTAAAAAATATTTATTTGCGGTGAAAAGTATCCTACGGTACTCTTCATTTTTTCAACTATCTCCATACTAACAATCATATCATAAAGATGCTTCGGTTCGCCATAAAAGAAGGACAAACAAACACACTTTCACATTTATAATATTAATAATATATATTTCATGAGATACAAAAGAATAGAATCAAATGTTGATCGAAAATGTTAATCACACGCAATAAATTGAATTTATAAACTCATGCACACAAACTGACAATGTGATTTATAATAAAAAAAACCGTATAAAATTATTTATAAGGCTCTTAAAAATAATATAATATAATAAATGAACCCAACATTTATTAACCTACTCAGTCTTAGCAACTATCGAAGGCATATTTCTTAAACTTATTTGTGCTATGCTGATTTGGAACGCGAAGGATTAGGACTTTATTCCAGAGATGATTTGGACGTTTTCATACTTGCGATTAAAAAACCAACTAATGAATGAAATTTAAGGTATTGAAACATACTTTATATTGTATTATAACGACAACTTTGACATAAGATCTTTTGAGTTATCGGGTTTTATATCCCTACAATAATTAAATATGAAATTTCGATTTATGAACCCCCTTTTACGGGCTATGACACGCGTAGTAACTAGTAATAATAATATTAATTGTCTGCGCCAAACATACCTATCACTCCACATACGTAAGTTGTTTACAATGTTAATTTTAATATTGTTCCAAATGATGACGAGAGAATTGTTAAGAATATCTGCATTATCGACATGTAAACAATATTAAAAATTCAGTACTATTGTACTTTGTAATCATAAAATAAAGTAATACGTTTTTTGTTCGGGTACAAATTTTCACGACTCACTGATAAGTCAGGTTGGCCGAGTGGTCTAAGGCGCCAGATTTAAGCTCTGGTTCCCGAGAGGGAGCGTGGGTTCGAACCCCACACCTGACAGAACTTTTTATTACTTTTTTTATTTTTTATATTAACATTTAATTATGCAAAATTAATATATGTACTTTTTTGTAGTAAATTGTTATAAATATATTTCTATTTTTCTTTTTACCCTTTATAATTTATTAGATATGTGTTATTTTTTTTTTGTATTAAATCTTCTGGGGAATTATTTTGGTTTCTTTTTATTTTATTTTTACATTTTTTACAAAATATTTGCAAATGCATTGGAATTCATCATAACTTGATATATGTATTAATGTATGATATTGTATAAAATTTATATCATGACATTATTTAGAGTACTTAATAATATAAATAATTTTAGCATTCTATAACATCATAGATTACAAAGATTATATATCTTACATATTACGTTTTATTACTAAGATTCTGCCAGATCATCCATGCATGTATGTGTCATAGGCATGCATTTCTAGATCCGTTATAGATGGATTCTTGAAATTGAGACAATGTAGAATACTATGTTGAGTTCCGGTTTCCTCTCACAATGTAAGGCGTATAATAGCTGTCATAAAAATAAAATACAAATATAAATATATAAAATATAATATAAAATGAAAATATATTTAAAACTTAAATGTCATTTCTCTAATGTATCGTTGCAGGAAACGATGTTGCTTCCGCGTTTCTCGATGATATTGTATAATATTGCACTGCGGTATAGAACTCCATGTTTTGGCATGACTTGTCGCCAGTTGCAATAGATATTAAATCTTAGACAAAATTATTTCTGTGTGAAGCGAAACCTATTATTGCTCCGAGACTTTACATATTTACATATACTGGAATCCGCTCTAGAGTAAAAATTTGGTCGTAATTCAGTGTGCTGAAAAATTTCTTTAGACTGTTTTTTCACATTCTAGTTTTTTTAATAAATGTATTTGTAATACGTAATATATTATACAAAAAAATAGTTTTCTGCACTTATCTTTCTTTATCAATATCCTATCTCAGATTTCTATCTCCGTGCATTATTCTTGAAAATGCGTACAAAGGTTTTCCAATATTAATGTATAAGCATAGATTTAAGCGTTATCAAACTCCTTTTTGTATAGTACGATATTAGTCATGAGTAAAGATGAACGCCGACTGACGGAATGGCATCGAAGAGCAGTTTAATTGTCGTAAGGGCCACTACCTTGTCTCCTTGATAAATTAGAATCGTAATAATTATATAATCAGCATATAATTTAATTATTCCAATTACTACTGTATTGAAATTGAAACGTTTTAAAGTTGATTTTAGATTGTTATAAAATGAGTGTCTTCGCCAATAGTTTTTCAACGAAGCATACTGACCAGCTGTTCGTTGTGGTCGGTGCGCAGGTCCCACATGTGGATGATGCCGCTCTGGCCGCCCACTACCAGCTGCGTCTGGTCGGGGTGCAGCACCACCGCGTTCACCGGCGCCGGCACCTGGAAGATCTGCTGACACTGGAACTGACGACCCACCCTGACAGACACACATACATACATTGAATTATTGCTTTGTTTTGTACATTTAACATTTATTATTTTGTATTATGATTTATAAATGGCCAATGCAGTACTATTGTTTACAGCTTATAATAGATTTCACACCATAATATATCAAGAAACTTTGTACAGAGAATCATTATATGGTACTCACCTGAGAAAGGACTCTTTTGTATGTAAAGGAGTGTAAATTTATGTGGATATATAAATAATATTTCTGTGGACTAAATCACTGGCACCAGTCAGTATGCACAATAAAATCACTTAAGAGACATGATCAAGTTTTGGAAATCACTATATTTTTGGACATGGGCGTAGCAAGGGAGAAGCTGAAGGGTATTGACAACCCCTAATTTTGTAAACCTGTGTGTACATACTTACTATTGTCCAAAAAGTTCTTAATCTTTTCCAATTTTTCAGTGTGGATACTGAGGCTAAGAATTTTGAAATTTAATAAATGATTGAGGATGTTTTTTGTTGTATTTATCAAAAATATGCTGAGAAAGCATATATCATATATTATATAAATCATAGTCACCTTAAGTCCCATATTCTCGCTGTACAATCTTCTCCGCCAGTATACATCCATTGACCCTTTTCCTAAAAGTAACAAATAAAATATGCATTATTACAATAAGTAATACAAAGGTAAAGTGGATGAAAAATAAATTAATACATAAGACATGTGTAAAGCCAGTTGGATGGATTTTAGTGACTGAGAACTTGTGTGTGTGAACCTGAGGTTTAATTTACTCAGAATTATGATTAAAAAATAGATATGTCAATATATTTTTTTTAAATTATGATTTTTTAATCTTGTGTTCAATATATGTGTAATACAGTTCACAATACATTAGTATGCACATTTAAAAAAAAGTTGTATTTAATTGTAAGTGATATAATTTACATTTACAGAATTTATCATCTGCTTTGAACCCAAGTTTCAATATTTAAATAATTTCCAACACTTACATGAAAGCCTACTCTAGAAACATTTTTAGAGACTCCCTCGAAGTTCAGCACTGGGTCAGGGTTCGCACTGGCCAAGTCATACATTCTTATATGCTGATACCCGCATGCTGCCACCATTTGGCCACTCGGATTAATCTCTAACCCATTTACTTGCTGTGAATAGATTAATGGCCCATAAAATATCATATACACCATAGTCATAAAAAATTATGATAAATTAAACAGAATTAGTTAAGCTCTCAATTTCATTTATTATTTGAGTAATATATGTGTGCACACAAAAAGCAAACTTCTTTATGCAAATTCATTTAATTCATATGAAATTAAAGCTGTTTATCTTTTGTCTCTTTCTTAATTACCAAATGTCCACTATATCCATGTATAGTATTTATAAAAAAGAAACAGGAACAGTATTCCGGCAGCTTGACTTAAGATGCAAACAAGTATAACTAGCATAATTTTAAAACAGAGATATATTTAAATGTGCAGAAGAATTGATCCTGGGTTATGTAGAATAATTCAATTTTAGTTAAAGGTAATATCTATTTTTGATCCAAAAAAATACAATGTAATAAGATGCCTAGAGCTGTTTCCAGTTAGCAACTGCTGACAGAGTTATCAGGAGATTCATATATTAACAGCCCTAGTGCATTCGTTGTTTTATAGGTTGTACATGGTCGGTAAACCTATGTATTCTATTACCGAGTCCGGGTGCTGCATGGTCCGTAGACACACCCCACTGTGTGCCTGCCATAACTTGATGGTGTGGTCATAGCCGCCTGTTACCAGGGCCACCTGAGCGGCCGCGCCGCCGGTCCCGTCCCCCGACATTTCAATCAAATTTACAGCAGTTTTAAAAGTTAAATTAAAAAATATTTATTGTTGGTTATAGTATTTTCCTGAACAATTAAATCATCAGTACGTTATTATCAATTCCATCAATTTTATTTAAATGATAATATTTAATGTCTTTATCGTCTGTTGTTTACAAATTTTGAGACCTGACACTTTTTTGACTTTTTCAATGTTTTGACTTTTAATATATTTTTGACTTTGACATTTGTGAAACTTCATTGTAAAATATGACATGAACGGCGAATGTCGATTGACGTCATCTGTCAAGTCTCAGATCACAGATTAACGAAGAGGAGGAATTGGTCGCAGAAAGTTGTAAAATCGCAAATACTATCTTAAATCTATATAACTAAACATGAATTGTAATATTTTTTTATCAATCGCTCATTATAATGAGCACCTATTGTTTTATGCTTATTAGAAGTCAAATAAAATATTGTTAACCCTGTTAAAATGGCCTCGCGGGCTATTGAACGCCAGCTTGGCTGAATTTATTGGTTATACATCTAAAACATGACGTTGATATAATTCGTCATCGTAGCGAAAGTCAATAATCTAATGATAAAATTATAATTAGGCCAAATTTGCACTGGGCCCTGCTTTTGACTAAATAAATATACTTAAATTAAGTCTTAATATAATAACCTATAATACAATATGGATCAATATCTGAGAAACTTTGTATTGTATGAAATGGTTGCCAGGAATGGTTTATAAGTTAGATAGTTACTAAATAGAGACTAGCTAATGTTTAGGTGTATTTTGTGCAGCTAGTTATAAGAATACATTAAATATATTGTGAATGATATCTACAAAACGTTCTTTTGTAGTATTTACTCATATCGTATAACAATTATACCTGTTGTTTGATGAGAAAATAAATTTTGATGCTTGCTTAAGCTATGTTATGGTCTTAGATTTCTAAGGAGGTATTATTTGGTATCCAATGTTTATGTGCATCATTTTTATATATACAATTGTAAATACTAGACATTGACGTTGCCTAAATATTCGTATTTCTTCAGTAGCATAGTTCCTAACAGGATGTGGCTATAGTTATTAAGATTCTTAGATAAACGCCAATATATATTGTTAATCAAGTTAGCGTGTCTTTCTATCGTATTGAAGGGGATATTGGGAAAAACAAGGAATACTGAGTGACAAAATGATAGCATGAACATGATATATGATACTTCAGCTTTTGAAATGAGTGGAGCATAAAAGAAACTAGTTTGATATTATGTATATGTTGTATATTTAAAGTTTCTCACTGACAAACAACAGAATTGAAATCCTACATGAAATAAAAAGGGGTCCAACAAAATGAAAAGACTAATTGAAAAATATAATTTTATATGAAATTACTTTATTATTGAACATGTAAAATCCGTATTGACATGAGGAATGCTATCTCATTTACAAAATAACACAAATGTAAAATTTGAGAGACTAATCACATTGAAAACCTACCTATTAACTAACTAAAAATACAACATACACATCAATTTCCTAAATTATTTAAATTGCCCAGCGCAGACCAAGTCCTGCACTGTCAACTCTTAGCTTAAAGTTTGGTTTGTTATCAGCATTGAAATTTACAATGAAGAGGTAGGTGTGATAATAATCCCATTAAGAAATCATCTCCAATTTTACATCTTGTATGTAGTTTGATCAAAACTATTATGCCTATGAATAAAATTACAAGTAAGAAAATCTTATTGTTTAAAATGTAAACTATACTATGGCATTTTAGTTCAAAGCACAGCTTTTACTGCCACCTAATTGGTTTGTTTTCAGACAGTTTTGATAAAACATTTGAGGTACAAACATACATCTTACGGAGCATCCAGAAGTCACAGCGAACTTAAACGAGGGAGGGCTAACTGTACAATTCCCCAGTGTATACATGCTAACACTTAAACATTATTTTTTTTTGAGGCTTAGTAATCTAGACCCTAGCCTGTGGTGAAACTTTCCAAACTCTGCACTTCACTTACAATACACCTATTACTATTCAATACTACATTAATGTAATTAAGTAGTAAATAACACCTGTCAAATAATCAACAATTTCATTATGTCGACCCAAATATAATATACATCGAGCGCAAAGTAAATTATTAAAATATTTAAACCTCTGCAATACTTGGATATTAAAAAAATTAGAGAATATGTTATACAGACTTTGGAAAGTCAGTCCCGTTTTACTTTGAAATAAATTAAGTCCGAGTAAATTATTCAATATGAACAGAAATGCCACCGAGACTGGGAGATCAATCACTTTCTTCCTCCTCTTCCTCGCCTTCTTCTTCCTCAGACTCCTCCTTCTTCTTCTTAGACTTCTAAAACAAATTAATTTATAAATAACAAGTTAAAAAGTTTCTATAGGAGGGAAGTAAATTGTGTTCTGTGAAGACAAATTAATACATCAAATATACTCACAGCAGGCGCCGCCTTCTTGCCCTTTTTACCCCTCTTCTGTGCCTTCTTGCCGCCGCCCTCACCACCGCCACCGTTGGCATTATATGACTCCAGATCCTTTGTGTATTGTTCCTTTGCTTTTGCCGCCTTTTCCTCCCAAACCTAGTCAATCAACAAAAAAAAAAGATACATTATACTAAGTAGACTTAAAGGAATATTGATAAAATATTAATTTAGAAGGGAGACTTACACTCTTGTCCTTCATTCCTCTCCATATTTCACCACCTTTCTTGGCGATTTCGGTGACTTTCAGTCCAGGATTGTCGGCTTTGATTTGTTCTCGTGCACTGTTGAGCCACAGCATGTAAGCTGACATGGGACGCTTCGGCTTGTCCGTCATTTTAACTTTTTTCCTGAAAATATTTGAGTATTAACATAAAATAAGTCAATAAAACTTATCAACAGGTTATCCGGGCCACGCTCGACGCGAACGAGAGTGCTAACGTGCCTTTCCACCTCATATATGGCACAGTAAGAACACGTTTTGGCGGGAAACATATTTACGGGCCATTGGCATGATAATTATTATTGAAAATAACATTTAAGAAATAATCCGAATATAATGCACTAAAATCTAGCATAAAACGATGCAATATTGAACAAAAATTGTTATCGCCCCATATATCGAGTTCACTGGCCTATGCTTGGGTCGAACGAGCCATTTTGTTTTCACGTATTGTGTATAAAATACGCATTAACTCTTGGTGACATAATTACCAAATAATCCTAAAACTATTTAACTATAACTTGTAGAAGAACTGTTTAACTCCTTCAATGGAAAAGATCCGAGAAATTAAATATTGAAAATAGGGCGTCCTTCTCCATACCCACGCTTACTACGGAAAGTGCGACGATGCCTATAGCCATGTTTGACTCAGAATTCCAACGTGGAATCAAACATATTTTAACGAATTATACCTTAACAAACACTAATAAGCTTATTAAAACACTACACGAAAGTTAGAAAAATTATTAGACTCACCTGATGGCAAAAATTTTGAAATATTTTTTGAACTGGTACAGAACCAAACTGCAGACGTAAAGAACCAGAAGAAAATGTATGGAGCTCGAAGCAATGTTCCCAGAGCAAGCTAGCTTGGGGTCGTTTCGCGTCGGCTCTGAAGCGCCATCTATCTTGAACGTGATTGGTTGAAAAATTCAATACTGCCAACTGCACAATTCCAATGAAGCATCGTGTACTACGTATATCCGTGACGTATATTTATTAGCGCTTTGCTAAAAAGCGTTCTATGTCATGACCATAAAGTGCAATTTGGAATAAGACTAAATTTCCCCTACATTTTCTTCTAAAAATTAATTTGCCTCAAATTGAAGGAAAAAAGTATAAGAATATGAAAATATCAATGAGGTAACTCGTAATATACGTTATAGATTATTTTTGGTTCATATTTCTTTAACACTTGTATAAGAAGTATGTCAAAAAACGACTCGATCCTCTTTAGGTTTCCCTTACTAGACGCCGACGAAATAACCTCGCGCCTTATTTTAAATGCCGCCAACGTTAATTTCGAAAACGTAAAAAGCGCGGCAAACGTCAGCGCGAAAGGGACGCCAATAAAACATAGCGTTTGTTTACGATTTGATATTTCAGGGCATCTTGAGAAATAGTTTTTATTTCTACTCAGTTAAGGGTGTAGTGCTTAAGGTTCTTGTAATAAAATACATTTCTAACAACATTTTTAGACAATTATTTCAACTTTGATGTTTATATTCCCTACCTAGAAACTCTAGCATAAAATACTATTACTTTCATTTGTAAGTCTCCTATGCAATCCCAACATTACACAGTCATGTTAGGAACTGAATGAGTAGACTAAATATTTACACTACACAAAATCTTATATTTACCTACTTAAGAATCTATCATTAGCCATACATACTTACAAAAAAAGTTGTTTGAAACAAGCACCATCCTAACTTTTTAGCTGTGCAAAGTAAATAAATAATTAGCTGAATAAATGTAATAATTTATTGTTTTCATATTTTTAACAATTGTTTTTCACTCCCATCTAGCAAGGAGCTTACTACAGTCAGCTAGGAACTAGCCATGGGCAAGCTAGGGGCTGGGTAAGTAGCTAGTAGGTACTTATTAGATCAGGCCAACAATAAAACAAAGCAGTACCTATGTTGCATCTACCTATGGAATGAATTTCTACAGTGCTATTCTCACGATCTTATTTAACACGTGCGAACATGCAAATGTAGAGCGAGCTTCTTTCTGAGGTTGTCTCAAAGCACTATTGGTATTGAAATACATATTTTCAAAAAACGTGCAAAACTAATTATCTTTAAGTCACTCTCCTTGTGTTAATCATGTCCAAAATCATTCGGCGGCTCTTTTACGTTTTCGTCAGCCTTTCTGGCTATAAAAAAGGTCTCATAATGTCATGTTAAGTAAAGTAAAGAACGTAACGTACTTACGATTAAACATAATTCTAGTTAAATGAAATGAATTGAGCTAATGTTAGATTGTTTTTTGTTAGAATTTTGTTAGGAATCTTTTTATAGGCGGCTGATATACTGACTTAAGTAAGGCGATAAGCTATATCTTGTTTAAAGATCTCGTTTGATTATGTATATTTCTTGTTTCTTTTAACGGAATATTTAGATACTATTAATAGAAACAGTCGACGTTACATTAAATATGTATTTATGTTATCTGTATCAGTTTTATTTTCTTACATCGTTAAAATCTTCGGATCTAATTCTGTTTAGATTTTTTTTCATTTAGGTACGTTCACTAAGGCATATGAAATCTAAGGGGGGCAGCCCCCTTTCCCCTCGGTACTCTTATTAGAAGTGCCAATCGGATAATTTGGTTTCGTATTAGAATATGTAAACCAATTGATTAGTAGCTTTATAGACATCAAAATTTAAGCTTTTTAAAACTTCTACATCTACTATACAAGTGGGCTTATTTGATTCCCAACTTTATCGTTAGCCGAACTTGTATCAATCGGCTTGTGACCAAATCAAAGTTTAAAAGTGGTGATCACTATTTTAAGCGACAATATATTAAAGGGTTTTATGCTTCACTTAACTACTTTAAGTTATGGCATTAAGTACAAGGCTCAGGACCGGTCTAATTGGCGCATATTAGGGGAGGCCTATGTTCAGCAGTGGACCTTTAAAGGCTGATAGATAGATACATATTAAGCTACATGAGAAGCCATCAGTTTTGCTTAGGTTTACACACCATTATCTAAGTTATCCGAATTGGATCATGTTTATAATTGCGATGAAAGTCCCGCGTACTGGAGTAAGTTAACATCAGGTTAGTTAAAACAAACCTTTTTATTTAGATAGGAAGATAGTGTAGATACATACTAGTTTTTCTATTTGTTTTAATCTGTTTTGATCATACTTGTTCATAATCTCTGTATCTTTTATGTTGTCGATGT
>DWPA01006530.1:0-10932 GCA_018251375.1 Calpodes ethlius
GAAAATAAATTATAAGAATAACTACTGTTTTATAATGCATACTAATATTTTATCTAGAATAATATTATAAATGCAAAAGTGTGTTAGTTTGTTTGTTTCTACATCTTTCACGGCGAAACGGAGTGACGCTATGATATGAGTTTTAGCTTGGAGATAGTTGGGAAGACGACGAGTACTACTTTTTACAGAAACTACTACTACTTTTTACAGAGGCTACTTTTTACAGAAAAAGAAAATCTCATTTTTGTGGAAAGATCCATTACGATGTATCTCTCAGCCAAATTAAAGGAAGCGTTTAACAACAAAGCGTTGCTGGGCAACCATTGACAGAAAGAAATTGACAACCTTTTTATTGCTGCTCTTTTAACACACGGGAGCGGGGCCGCGGCTACATCTAGATACTTATAAATCGTACATACTTCTTATAATTCAACGATTATTAAGGATTCCTATCTGTTTTTCTATCATAATTTCGGAATTAGATAAGTATTTTGTATTTTTTATTGAAATGGGAATTTTATTTTACACCCTTCATAATGTTTTACCAAAATAATTTATGTAATTTGAAAATTGATGTAATTGGTGAAGAGTTTTCTTTTATCTGTTAAACAGTTAAGTTTCTGGGTGTCATAGAGTCTATAATATAATATGTACATCTCGTATAAGAATAATTGTAAAAAAAAAATATTAAATATAGATTATATTTAATGCAGTCGCAAGGATGGGATACGTTCGTCGGTCGTGAATTATACTATATTTTAGAGGTAATGATTAAAAGTACCTCCAAGGTATTATCATTAGATTATATTCGTTAAGGCTTGTCGAAGGATTACTGGCCAAGCAACCGGCAAAGACTGATGATAATGATTAATCGCAATTATAATTATCACTAATTGTTTAAAGCGGTTTAATTTATTTCATTGACGTAAACTCAAAGTGCTTATTAGAAACGTATTGCTTAGAAATGCCTACGTTAAAACTAACTAACAATTAATAAAAAATGATTATTAATAACACGTTTTTTAGAATCAACGTAGGTCTTTTAATAATTGATGATACTGTATATCACGTGCTTGTGATTATCAATGAAACGCTTCAACGTCTTTTGTAAACAATTGGACGTAGTTATGCAAAATGGATCCAACTCACAAAAACTATTTTTAGTTAAACCATACATGGCATCTCTACATCAACTTTGGTATATGCAAAAAAACTATTCAAGCTGCATTTCCTAATGAAATATTTAAATGAAATTTAAAAACAAGTTATAGTGTCGTTATTTTAATATAACAATTTTACTAAAAGACGTATTTTCTCAAAAGCTAGTTTTCGTGGTTGGATCTATTTTGCATAACTACGTACAATTTATCTTGTGATGTAGTAGATCATTCTGTGACTTATTTTTCTTCAATATTCATTATTAGCATCACTTATACATAATAAACCATCCTCCATTTTTAGCTTTATTACCATACCATTTTTAACTTTTATTCTTAACTCTACATTATTTGTCTCTAAATCACTTCCGCTAAATATACTTTTTTTCGTTGTATTTAAATGAATTATTGACGAATTTAAAAAATGATTTTATAAAGGATTCTCATAAATGTGCAAAATGTTGGTCAATGCAAACCAGCAACAACTATAAAACACTTTTCCTTTCGATATAAACACAAACATTCAAATTTCAAACTAAATACATAATTTAAATACCACGGTATGAATTAATAATTAATTATGTTACACGTAAAATAACTCGTGTGATAATACTGGGATTGATGTAACTATTAATATTATATTCTAAACTGGGTCATTGGCATTGAAATACTAAATAAAAAACAATTGCTATCCTTGTCCCACAAAAAAACCCTTTTTTAATATTAGATATTTAAAAAGTGTAGATTAGTTTATAAATGACAATACATTCCAGAAACAAATACAATTTACTTAATAACGACTATATGCTAATTTGACCTTACTACTAGTTGTCACTAATCAACTATGTATAATTCGAATATACACATATATTTTTCATATAAGCACATTTCCACATTATCTCGATAACATAATGTTATTGAACGTATTTTAAGGTTATGTTTCGTCTGTGTTTACATAGACAGATAAAAGAATACTCATTTCAATGTCAGAAACTAAAATGTATACCTCACATATAGTATATGTAACAATAATACATTGATTAGTATACATATAACTTAAATTAGTCAATATCATAGCTATAAATAAGGTTAAACACTCACCTTCATATATGGACCTATCATAAAGAATGTTATTTGAACGTTTCGCGCAATAAAATATCACGGAGAAGTTGCAAATATTAACTTATATCTTCACACGGGCAATAAAAGTTTCACAACAGGCTATCACAGATTGTTAAACACGAAAACAGTATCCGAACTGCAGTGTTATTTACCTAACACGATTTCACCCACGGTTTTAGCACATGTTCCAGTAAATTCGTGACTAAACGGACTTATTACTTATTTGAAATTATATTTTCATTTTAGGCATATTTAAAATTCGAATACTAGTAAATGTATGGAATGAAGTTGGTACAGATTTAAAATTCGCGGGTTTTATTTAAACGGCGGGATTTATTCGCGTGCGCGCGGCGCGAACACGATCTGTCCGTGTCTGAACAGTGACTGGCCGTTTGCTGTAAAAACCTCTGGTATATTTACAGCCGTTAAAAAATAATACGGTGAGGTGTGATGATCGAAGGCCTTTGCTACGTTTAAAGGGATTGTTATCTAACTTGCGTATCCAATGTGCTTCTTGCTAGATGACGACATTGCTCATAAGTCAAAATAACAGCAAGCTTCATTTAAAGAATATTTATTAGTCACTATTTTGATATAAATATGTAATATAATATTATTTGATTATCGATAGTACATTTGTGTCTTCAACTTGAAAGAAATTAAGCAATTATCGAACTGTTTCATGCGCTGTTACAGATTATCTATGGAATAGTCAAAAAGCGTGTGAAAGAAAACCTAGTAGGCAAGAGTTACAATAAATATGAGGTAAATATAGATAACAGACAAAACGAAATAAGCATTTTCCCTTAAGTTTGTAAAATTACTGTAATGAACATGCACATGCTAGAAAAAAATCCTGTATTGTTTTTTTCATCATCCTAACTAAAAACCATTCAACATTAGTAACCTAGGTTATGTTACCCTTTGGGAAACAAAAACCAGTTAACTACTAGTAATATGAAAAACATAATTTCAATATCATTATAGTTTCCTCAATGTGCTACTCATATGTTACTTCTGTACACGTTAATGTACAACAACATGTATAAATATATAGTAGTTATTTTATTACTCTCGTTTTATTTATGTCACGACCCGAACGTCCGCGTGAGTGAGTGAAGGAAGTATTTTCCAACGAACGAACCAAAAAAAACCCGTTATGATTTAAGAAAAAAGAACATAATGTGACGAAGATTTTAACATTTTGAAATTGGAATTTGAGTATCACCCAGATGTCGCGTTTGTTTTTTGTCAAATGTTAATGAACTGGGAACTAATAAAACCGTATTAAAATTTTCGGCGTATTCGTGTTTTATTTTTAAATTAGTAAGCCGCTTCCGTTTTCTGTCTAAAAATATTTCATTCATATGTAATGACCGCAACTGAAATAATTGTTCTTCTATTTCAGTAGGCGCTTTATACATTTTTATTAATCTAATTTTCACGTCACACGTGTAAAATTTTATCTCGAATTACCAACCAAATGATAAAATCCGCATAAAAATTCGGATTACGAATCCGAATTAATAAGCCTAAGAATATGAAGTTCTGACATATAGCCATAGAGACAATTTTTTATTTTTGTAATGTTTCCTTCCTTATGATACATCCTGGTACTATAACACTGATATACCTTTAAAAATCTATAAATTATTTTCCTTAACCATTTGTTATAATTTACGTCAAATCATCATGAATTGTGATTGTTTTAAACTACGTCTGTTCGTAGTACAGGATCGGCGTTTACGTAAATATTATGGCAGGCGCATGAGACGTTGCACAAGTTTGCGGATTTAATAATACTAGAGGTCATCAAATGTTCCAATTTCAAACGTGACTCATTCATTTCCTTTTAATTTATTTAGCGACGATATCTACTCTTTCTGCCACCGATTTGAATATAGAATACTTCCTATTGTTCAATGAAAGCATGATCTTAAACTAATCGTTTTAAATTTAATATAATGCGTAAAAATATATATTAAATAAATGTTTTTTTTTTGAACTCAGTGTCCCTTTAAAGTTTTCTATACTGTTATTACCAGAACTAGCTTAGTTAATACAGCTGTAACTCTATCAAAATAACAGCATATAAAAAGCATATAATTAGTACCCGTTGTATAATAAAACAAATAAACAAAAAACAAACAAATTGCATGAATTACATACTCTAATGAACTATAGATTTAAAGTTTAACCAATTAATGGTCAGTACTGAGTATTTTCCGAGGAATTTTCATCTATAATTGTTTATTAGTACTACTTATAAATAGCGTCTCTATGTAGAGTACAACAAAGGCAAATAAAATATTGCCCACGTAGTTATATTAGTTATTTATTTATTCTATTCATTATTCTAATAGTAACAAAGAGTAATCTTAATGCCAATTGGCATTCTCTACCACTCACATCAACTCCAGTGAGAAATGTGAAATAACGTTACAAACAAAAGAACACGGAAGAATAGGATGCAACTTGCAACTCGCAAGTATTATAAACTTAAACAAATGTTAGCAACAATTAATAAACACATCTTTATCTATACATACATAAACTACATGTAGCCCGCGGCTCCACCCGCGTGTGTGAAAAGAACAGCAATAAAGAAGTTGTCAATTTCTTTCTATCAACGCTTTGTTGTTAAACACTTCCTATAATTTGGCTGAAATATACATCTTAATGTATCTTTCCACACAAATGAAATGTTCTTTCGTGGTAAAAAGTAGTCTATAGTACTCGTCCTCCTCGTAACTATACTCAAAAATAATACCATAGTGACACTCCGTGAAAGCAAACATACTTTTCCATTTATCATATCAGTATATATTTTATGGCCACTAAACTCAAAAAGATATATAATTTTTAGGTATTGTATGTATTGAGGTATAAGTATGTTTTATTGGATGTTTATTAAAGTGTATTGTATTGTATTTTATCTAACTGAATAAGTATTTTTATACACTTCCTATAACGCTTTGTTACAGTTGTTACTTTTGCCGATTTAGTAACCATCGTTACATAGAAACGTAACCAACATCTGCTATACATTATATATCTGTTATTATCACTAGATTGATAGTCTAAAAGAAATAACTTTGCACAGACTTTCATCCGGTTTTTATCGCGTTAACAATAGGTACCCACTACAATAAGTAATTGCGATATTTTTGACGCCTGATAAAAATAAGTGACATTTATTTTGCTTCTTGTGTAGTAACTGTTTCTTCCGGCATATAATATTTTCTCCGTCATACATATTAATCATCAATGAAAAGTAGAAAAACCAAAACCATAATTACAATTATTGTTCGGCATTTTTCTGTAGTAACGACGCAAATAACTCTTTAAATTCATTAAGGCCAGGTTCATTGTATTTTTGGTACCAATCCTTGTAACAAAGCTCTTCTAGCCATGCTTGTAACTTAGGATACTTCTCGTTAACAGGCACCATAATGTTCACAGTCGATACAGTGGTTACACAGGCTATATCTGCTAAGGTTATGTTTTCTCCCGCCAAAAATGTGCTGCGTTCAAGATATTTCTCCAAAAAACCATACGCTTCTTCAACGCTTGCTATTTTAACCTCATCCAGTGTTTTTGCTCCTCCATAAGCAACGTCTCTCGCCAATGCAAGAAATCTTGGGAACAAAATTGACGCATCAAAAAATAATCTCTGATGAATAAGTGCTCTGTACTCTAAATCAGTGGGATACAATTTACCCGCTTTTTCCGCGCCATATTTGGACGCCAGATAAATAATAATCGCATGGCTGTCAGATAATACAAATCTTCCATCTTCTAATAACGGAATTGTGTGCGCTGGATTCTTCTCTAAGTATTCAGGAGTAAACTGTTCTTTAGCAAGTACATTCACTTCTCTCGTTTCGATGTTTAGACCCAGAATATGGGCTGTTACGAGTACAGTCCGGGCTGAAGGACTGGCGTCCATTTTGTAAACTATTATCGGCATCGCGTCTATTGCCCCACAAGCACGTTTTACGAATGATGTTATTCAATGTATTAGACGAGGACCCCAAACTGACCTAACATAGTAGGTGTTGAGGAAGTGTTCAATTTATCGCTCATTATAACAAAACATATGTTGGGTGATTCGATGTCATTTTTTAATACTAAAGTCTCGTATAACTGAAACTAAATGTCTTGTTTATCAGTAATTGTCACACTGTACGAATTGTGTTATTTAATCATATATTAGCTGTGCCCGCCACTTTGTTTGCGTCGTAATTAACTAAACAATTCTTGAGTATATTTAGTGTTTTTTGCCCTAAGTTACTCCTTATTACATCAGCTGTCTGTCAGTGACAGTCCCGTCACAATCGGTCTAGTCATTTCAGAGATTAACCAAAACAAACAGACAGATAAAAATTGAAAAAATGATATTTTGGTGTATGTACCGTATATTATATATTCATATGTAGTAAAAAGTAGTTATTTCAATATTACACACAGACATTCAAATTTTATTCATAATATATTATACAACCTATCCCATAAGAAAATTGGAGGATAGGTTGGGAATTGACGTACAATGGTTCAATACATATATAATTTAGTAAAATTATTAACGTTATTGACCTATGATTTTTTTTTCTCTCTTTACCTATTTGTTATTTTATTGTATACAGATGAGCACGTATATTTTTAGTAATCTTAAATAGTTAGTCGAAATACCACAATGTAATTTAGTTTTTAAATTATTAGGAAAAGTTAAGTAAATAAGGATTTATTTTTTCTTTTTAGTTTTCTTCTACAAAACTTTGAGAACAGGAGCAAAAACCGCACTTTTATTACAATATTTGTAAATAAGTAAATTATACAAATTTGAGGTGAGTTATGACAACATGCATAGTTAGTAAACACCGTTTGATGACTTTTGATTGATATCATCTGCTTCGGCTGCAGATGAAGCACCGCTAAGTTTTCTTAATTACTTTTATTTTTTTAGTTACAAAAACAACCAATCGAGTGTCTAATCGTATATAACTTAAAATAATTTAGATATAAAATATAAAAAATCAGTGGAAAAAGTTTCCCGTACCGGGAATCGAACCCGAGCCTCCTGGGTGAAAGCCAGGTATCCTAGCCACTAGACCATACGGGATGTGTTAGTAATGTAGAAAATTTTGAATAGAAGCTATTTACTCTGTATACAACAATAACATTTTTATTTCCTATTTTAGATTTATTTTTTTTTATTATTCTCTTCATGAAAAAATATATATTACTCCGCAAAGTATTTTTAAAAACCTACATTTCTATTGGTTGATAGTGAAATGTTGCAACAATGCCATCTAGTATGGTTAACAATAACTATATAGTTATTAGCTTGACGTATTCGTTACGCTAATGCACAGTAGATGGCATTATTAGTAGCCGCTAATGTCGTGCAGTAGATCACCGTTTTGTTTATTTAGACTTTCCAATAGATGTCTTTATTTCAATGCATAAAGGAATACATTTTTTGAAAATTAAATATATACAAAGTTATTTAACTTATAAAAAAAAATATAAAAAAAGAAAAATCTTAATCTAAAGAACGATTTAGGCAATATGCTGTCCACGGCAGTAACAAGTTTAAAACGGCAATATACAAAACAAATAAAACCACGGGATCAACCTCAGATCTACAAAGTTTATTCGTAAAATTAACAGAGGAACTGTACCCCAATAAAACCACCCATAGATTTCACGATTCAAACCAAATAAATTTAATTATGTGGTAACCCTTGTCAATGTCTTATTGATTTTTTTATGTAAAGATGGCTCCTAAACATCGGTAACACAAGTAACTAGGTACATTAACAATGTATTGTCGGCTAATAGAGAAGAGGAAAAATAATATACTTACATCTGTATGTTTCATGGTATGGTATATTGCCATATCAGATTTTTGGGTTTTTGGCAATTCGACCAATTGGTTGTATGAAAAATGTTTAAATTAAAAAGTACGAGAGGCATGATAACAAGATACTAATAAAATAAAATTGCATCTTTTAACCTGAATTCCTATAATTAAAGAATTATTATTTTATAGTACACAATATTAAATCATATTTAGGTACCTACTAATTCAATGACATTTGAATTAAGCATTAATAATAATTAATTTAAATCTCCAGCGATTACCAAGATTTTTTATTAAACGCTGAAAATTTGGATTAGAAAACTAATATACTCAATATATAACAATAGTAAAATCAAAATGAAATTATTCGTATTTTAGAACGTAAAGTTATAAATAATCAGTTGAATCGTAACAATAAAATGTACCTTTCATAACCTTTCCATTAATTAAACTTTTATACTGCGTTATTTTTTCTTATAATATTTTCTTACAATATCCGTGTAAATCTATGTAAAGAAAGATGACGTACAGTCAATTAATGACCACGTTAGGTACATTCTCAGTGACTACACAGAGCGTAGCGTTGCGTGCAGTGATTTTTTCAGTTTTTCACTCGGTGGAAAGAATGGAAGGAAATAATGTAAGAAATCGCTTCCTTAGACTATCAGTTAAGCGTTACGCTCGTTAATTTTCACTTGAATTAATTATCAAGTACTACTACTCCAATTTAGTTATGATTGAATTTAGAAGTTAAATCATTTCACCCACTTTTCACCTTACAGTACAGTTCTGTACACAAGTAAAAAAGCCATCTAGCCCTTACATCTGTGCATAAGAATATACGACGTACCTAGGTATATACATAGGTAAGTCGTAGTTGAGAAAGTGTATAAATATACTTATTGTAATAAGATAGGTTTTCGATAGATTTAATACTCAGACCTAAAATGAGATTAAATATTGATTACACCCCTATAACAGGCATCGGTTTATGATGTTAATTTATTCTTTAAAAAGTATTTAATTAAGCTTTCCGCTCAATTCTATATATATATCGATTTACAACACTTTATAAATTTATGTTTAGTGTATTTGAATATTTCTGGATTTCTAGAAGTCTTTTTTTTTAATATATAAAAGCAATTTTTATTACTTACTACTTCATTACTTAGTACTTGAGTACGAACTAATCTCCTTGTGCATCCAACCGAAAAGGACGAGGCTATAGGGACATCCTTACTTTTGAGAGTCCTTGGGGTCTATAAAGTAAAGTCTTAATCCAAACAGAATTTGTACAGGTTTTTACCCGTCTAATAACAACTTCTAATCAAACGGACAAAAAAACATTTCAAAGACAATCGAAAACATTCGAAAGATTCATTATAAACGGGCTCCTTGCTTCTTTTTCAGCGGGCAACGCATCGAGGATACCTGTAGCCGGGTTTAAATAATAAATATATTGTGCCCTTTCAAATAAAGTTACATTCACATCACCAAATTCATGCTTCTTTCATTAGCAGGTGACATCATACAGACAAGCAATACGTTTATTTATTTTTATTAGTATCATCGTTTATTTGTATTGTATCGTCAACGAAGCGGATATTTATAAGCTACTTTCATAGCCACACGTTTTAACCAGTCAGTAATTACATCACGCTAACACCTCTGCAATGGAATGACTTTATCAAAGTGTGATCAATCATACAGATACTAAAAATAATTACATTGTTAAGTTACGATAAAAAAACTCATAACTAACCCCCAGCTGGGCTCGGGAAGACTCATAAAGGAATAAGGCTACAGTTCGTTCCCTTGGCCAAGTGCCGATTGGCAGACTTCACAGATGATTGAGAACATTACGATGAACTCATAAGGGTGCAGGTTTCATTTAAACAATATTTATCGAATTGGTCATTTTCAAATGTGATCCATTTGTGAAATTACCAAATCAATGAGAACAGATTGGCAAACTTCATAGATGTTTGAGAACATTACGAAGAACTCATTTGTGTGCACGTGTAATTTAAACTACCTATATGTATGGAATAGTTAATTTTACAAATTGGTCATTGGGTGAACAGATTCTTTTTTATACAGATTTAATGTTGACTTAACTATTGTTTCCTTCACGGAAGTAAGTGGTAGTTAATTTCTAATAGTCACATAGCTTCAAAAATTACAGAGACATCAGGATAGAACTCAAGTCCAGACTTTCAAATTTAACTGTTATGTTTTAGTAACATTGTAAAGAACGGTTTTGTCACTTATATGAATATTTTTAGACATGTTTCACTTGCTTCTATGTGACTATTGTAATGAAGACTACACCCTACTGAGAATACAATAAAATCAAAACTTAAAAACGAATTAATAAACACCATCGTTTGTTTAAACATTGTTTAAACTACTGAGCGGCCAATAGATACTAAATTAAAATAAGATTGTGTTTACGGAAGATCCTCTAACCTTCAATTCAAATGTTCAAAGACGAGACAGCTCACGGTTAGAATTTAAGAATGCGGTCATCACTTACAATTCTTAGCACAACCGTACACAGTTTATAATTCAATCGTTAATTTGTCGCGTTCGAACATCCAGTTACTAATAGGTTTCCACAATAATCAGGACAAAATTATTTAATATTTAGTTCATTTATTACCTTAATATTTAGTAGTATCAGACATTACTTTGCCGTAATCCATTTTTATTAAATTATTATTAGTCTACTTTGCGACAATCCGCGATTAAATAGAATAATGGTTTAAATCGGAGGTCCTCCCTGTC
>DWPA01006531.1:0-10931 GCA_018251375.1 Calpodes ethlius
AAATATTCTTAGAAAGGTCCTTGAATGGCGTCCATGTCTCGGAAAAAGGAGTATAGGTCTCCCCGGAACCAGATGGACTGATGACATGAAGAAGACAGCGGGTATTCGCTGGATTCAGAAGGCTCAGGACCGGTTTGAGTAGCGCAAATTAGGGCAGGCCTATGTCCAGCAATGGACCTTTAAAGGCTGATAGATAGATAGAATAAATATTATCTTGCTGAGATCTATCAATTGAGCTACATTTCATTTTTGTTGATGCATGGGGACGATTGATCATGGTCATGATTGGACATGATCTTTTCAATTTTCAATCTGAGTATGAGTTATTGTCTTTGTGTGTTTTCCATGGCTCATGATTCAGGGAATCCTGGGTATATGAGTGCAAAGCATTGAAATACCCTGGTTTCAGGAACCGTTGTCCTACTTAACGCATAGAAGGAACTGAAAGTACCAAGTTCGAATACTTTTCCATTTCACACTTCTTTTCAAAGAAAACTTTGGCCTTGCCAAATCTTGTACTGCTACAAGCTTGTATTACTCTTAAAAATATTATTGTATATTACACTGCTCTTGAATATCAGTTCGCGTGAAGAATTAATGCCACCAGAGCCAAATTTAATTTAATTTAAAGTCCAAAAAATAAATTTAAAAAGTAAAAGAAAATCCCTCGCGTAGGCACGATGGCATACGAAAAAATTTTAAATTTTCAGGTTATTTTAGTAAATTCAGTTGTTGAAGAATAAAGAAAGTAATTTTAGTTAGTATTAGTAGGTACTGCACAAATAATGTTTAAATAAACTTAAATCAATTTTTATTGCAACTGAAAACGTAATAAACTAAATCAATAAAACTAAAGTTCACTTAAAAAGAAAAAAAAATTAAAACGTCCATTCCAAACTCAAAAATATTCCTTCATACCATAAACAAGAAAAAGCATATTTGATGTTCAAAACGCCGGAAACAACGAAAAAAAAAATACAACCTTGTTCACGGCAAAAACACCGAAACACCAGAAATACTCGTAAAGAAATAACTGGGAAACGTTCAAAAATATTCGTAACATTTTTCTCTATACAAAGTTAAACTGGCTCGCTGACCTGTACCCCTGAAACTGGTATTTGAGGTACCACCACATTTACCCATTTCAATGCCTCCCCTTTACTTAAACGTATTTATAACGTAAGTACAAGTGTACCTTCAAATGTACACTGCATAAAATAAAACTGTCCATCAAACAGCTTTCTTTACAAAAAATATTAGCCGTGTGTGTTTTATGTATGTGTGCGTGCGTGTGTAGTTATGTGTTTGTGTAAAAATAAATTAATTTGAAACGAACTTACTCATAACAATACGATACATACCTTAACAAAAACATGATTAACTGCTATTAATGAAGGGGTCATACGTTTCATCTTTCTTTAAACGTTAACACACTCATACCCCCGCAGTAGGATTCCTTGTGTCGCGGGCGGCATGAACAACACAAATAACACGTCACTGACACCCACGACCCGAGAACAAATACTTATCTGTCACATAAATATCTGCCCCGGCTGGGAAACGAACCCAGGACTCCTCGCTTCGCAGGGACAGTCACTACGAACTAGGCTACGGGTCGTTATAATTAAATTGTTTATTATCGCTGTAAAAGTTTGTGTTTTTTGATTAATAATACTTGATCCTTTGGATATGAGTTAGGTATTCATGTCATTATTTTATTTACAATGTAAATGTAATGTAAAAAGTATTCACGTTAACTGAGTTTGCTATGCTGATACACGCCAACATCTGACTTAACAAACATGGTTGTTTTCTTTACAGCGGACGCAATCACACCGAATTGTAAAAACGTCATAATTGTCCATGTCATGTCACGAACATGTCAACTGTTCATCGCTCGCTGTGTACACAAATTTTCAAAGAGAATACCTTTCTGTCCATCAGTATCCTTGCGATGTACAGGGATTATTTCCATACAGAACTTTCAGTCTCTCGTGTGTAAGTAATCTATAATGAGAAGGACAAAAGTGCGCGGAAGATTGTCCCTCGTCTACGCAATCCGTTACCTATTTGTGTATTCTCCCAGGTAAAGTCTGAAGTTAGTGAAAGCGATGCCCCCAAATCCCAGACGAACTTCGCGTGGAATCGTGGAATAGTTTCGAATTTTCCACAAGTTTCTCGAAGTTACTGGAAAGTTTTTTAACGGATTCAAAAGATGTTCGAACAATCGAATACCGTTTCGCCATGCACTAATGCAGAAGACTTGAAAATTTGTGTTTCTTCTTAAAATACAATTGTGTTCTTTGTTTATGTTCAAACTAAATATTGGGTTATTTTTCAATTTAATATTATTTAGCAACACGTTTAAATAAGATATAGAACTTCATTCTTTATTATTTATAGGATATTAGTTTCTATAACGCATGGAAACAAATTTAACTTAAATTTTGTACACTGCTGTGCATTTAATTATGGCCATCTTGTTTGAATATTTTTTTATAACTAGTTACAAAAAATAACTTTAATTATTAAAACTAACTTAAATTGTAATGTTTCATTAAATCGTTGCATAGAACAACTTTCGAAGATATTTTAAAGATTATTATTTTTTAATATTACTATTATTATTTATTTTATGATTATTTTCATTTCAATGAAGAACTTGCAACTGACTGTTAATGAAGCATTAGGATTTAAACCAGAATTAATAATTAAACTATATTTATGTAACTGGCTGTTTAATGCATGTATTGATTATGAAATTATAATTAGATACTTCTTCAAGGTAAACAAGGATAGCCTAGCGGTTGTCACCTTGCTCTTTTAAATCGATCCTTTAAAAACCTTAAATCCTTTAAAACCTATAAAAATAAAATGATAGCGAAACGTTACGAAGAAAACAGTACATCTAACGACTTGCTCTAAAGACAAAGAAAATTTGCCTCGTCGTTGCTTATGCGTACTGCGAAGGAATGGAATAGCTTGCCTGCGTCGGTGTTCCCTCCTGAGTAATGTGGGAGTTTTCAAAAGGAGAGTGAATAGGCTCTTTATAAGTTAGTGCGCACAACATCATAGACGATAGAAGTCAAGCACTGACTTATTTTATGTAAAAAAAAAATGTAAAATGGTTCATTAAAATATCATCTAATGTACAATTCAATGACGCATTAGAGTTTAAGAAGTATTAAGTGTTTAATGTTTGTTTCCTGGAATCCGCTGAGAGCCGTTAACTATACAATGTAGCACTATTTCGTTACACACAACGTACTCTTGTACAAACATAAACTTGAATATCCACCATCAGTTACTGAATTCGATTCAACATCAAATTGATTCCTTGCCAAGATCAAATTTAAAACAAATACGTAATATGCAAATAAAACTTAAGACTTTCTGTATATGTTTAGAAACATTAAATATTTAATTAATAACATTTATTACTATACAAGTCGATGCCCGGGACTTTGTGCGCGATTAATTTATTAATCGCCAATACATTGAAATCCCCTTCTTCCTTATTCATAAGAAACTAGATGTTAACAGAAATAAAAGCATTGGTTGCCAGGCAACGCTTTGCTGTCAAACGTGTTCTTTAATTAGGCTAGAATATACATCGTAATGGATCTTTCTACAGAAATGTGATAATTTTTTTCAGTGAAAGCTATGGACATCTTCATCCTCCTTGTCATCCCCTAAGTCGTGAAGGACAAACAAACAAATAAATAAGCTCTTCAGCTATATTATATTAATATATATAGTACTATATCTTCAGTAACAAGACCATAGCGCGAAATATATGTAGATTTCAGTGAGATACTTAATTTAAATCCGTGTGCGTCAATGTGAAATATATTTGTTGATATTCCACAATAATTAAATATATCGCCGGTTCGCCGCACATTAAATTTAATTATATACTTAACTCAATCAATATATTTAATCAACCAAACATGTCTTTAAGTATGCATAAATTGTGAAATTTACATAAACGATGAAATCGCAAATCTGTCTGCTAGAACTGCTACTTTAATGTTGTTCTTATTAAAATATCGTGAGAATATAGCTAATAATGAAAAGGAACAAATATTGTATACATAATATATAAAGCCGTATATATACACGTATGTAGATGATTTCTCCGTAACAGCTCTAACTGTTTTGACGAATTTTTGTATTCAGATAGTCTTTTATAATTTAAAACTCGATAAATATCACCTCCGTGATAATCCGTTATCATATGAAAAAAAAAAATATTTTATGTAATGACATCTGGTAATGAGTACAAAAGTTTGGTATTTAATCAATGAATACATTAAGGTATTCAAAAATAGATGGCGCTAATTTATACATCCGAATGTGCTTGGTCTTTAGCTGGTAGACTAATAACGAATGTAGGTACTGCTGGAAACTTAGACTTAAGACCATTTAATTACAGCCACAAAAATATTAATATAAAAACAATGCTGTTACAAATTTTATAGCTTGCATATTTATTAAAACTTTTAAACCTAACAAAAACGTAATTTGAACAAAAGGCCAACTTCATACTAAAATTATTATCTGCCAATCAACCTACGAGAAGTAAGAATACCTTAAGTATGTATCTATTTCACGAGTACTGTTTAAAATTAGAATATAATTAAAAAAAAAAAAATACAAATGTTTATGCGTGTTTAATCGCTTAAATATTTAATTACATATAACTACGAGTAACGTTCCAAATTCGAATTTAATTTTTTTTATGACTCAGCATCTCACACGATGATTACTTATTAACAGTTAATTAATATAACATATTAATATTCATTACCTATCATCGTTCCTTTTGAACCAGCTTCCTTATCTTTTTTCTTTAAATATGTCTACGGGCATAAATATTTCTATTATATAGCATACTATATTATATTTCTGATGTCTATGGGCGGCAGTAGCCACTAACCCTCAGGTAGAACTTCAGCTCACTGATCAGCTACTTATATGAAAAAAACTGTCCTCATAACTTCAGTAGGTAACACTCTCAGTGTTAGGCGCTAAGACAAAGGACCTCCTCAACGATGAAACTGGCTGTCACATTATTTTTCTTTTATAAAATAACACTACAAAAGCTTGTTTTTGTTTAAAAAAAACAAGCGATTCATTTTTCAAATTAAGAACACCAAAAACTGCAACACAATAACGCATGATCACGGGCCGGTAGAGGTAAACGCACAAAAATTGGCCTTGAAATAAAGTAACTTCCAAAAACAAGACACGAAACAGTACCCTCGTTAAGGTGGACTTCCGAGAAATACAACGCGCGTACAGTGACCGGCGTGCAACCGCTGCATTCCACGCGACGACGATTTGGTTTGATTTTGTTTTTAAGTTTATATTCAACTTGCAATTTTTGTTATTTTGTTAGTATTTGTTTGGGTTTAATCTTGGAATCTGAATTAAAACTACTTATTTTTATCCTAAGAAGCTGAAATATGACATGTTACTTTAGTTGTAAATAGCAACACATTTTTATGATAAGTATGACCTGATACTAGACACAGAGCTGGTTCCAATCGAGGTACCTTCACAGTGGTGAACAGGACAGTTTACTAAATGTTTTGAACAATAAAAGCGTGTTTTTAATTTTCTAAATTATATATTTATTTTTTATTAATAAGGAGCACAATCAAATACTCACCGGTGATTAGAATATTACAGTTCTTTTTCAGTAGTAAAAAAACTAAATTTTTCTGACTTCAAGCATACTTGAACCATTTTTAATTGATAACATTTTTACAAAATACACGACGAACGACTATTTCCTGCCGTAACATGTTTATTAATAGTACTTGGATAATTATAAACAAGGAAACCAATAAGAAAAATACGGTTTAACGCGAAGCCCCGCTAACATTTGCGGACCAACTATGATCGAGGACATTGTACAGCGTAGTAAAATCTATATAAATTTTGGTCCTATCATTATCATACTCATATGCTGCAAAGCAATGAGAGCCTGGCGCTTCGAACACTAGCTTCCCGAACGTGGAAACGTTCGAATGATCACACATATCTCTCACTTAGTCAGATATAGGTACATGTACGCGACACAATATGATCAAATCTAGTGCTTTGCAGTTCAGTTAGCGCCTAACTAATCACCCGTCGCAAATTTTTGTTCTGTGTTCCGCTGTATATTATATCACTTATCTCTTTTTTTTTATATTTAAAGCTTTAGATATCATGCATAATAAACTTTTTTATTAATGAGAATATCTGATATTATTGAATTTTAATCGTCTTTATTTATTGCTTTACCCAATATGTCATGCTGTACATACTACACATAAAGTGGCGTTATTAAAATTTGTGTACTAGTAAGATTTATTGATCTCAATTACAATTCTGGCTATGTTCCAATAATTCCAATAGGACGGGAAACTAAATATATAATAGTACCTATACATCCTTATTTCACCATTATGTCTACAATTTGAGCATATTAGGATATGTTTAGAGACCAGAAATCAGATGGATAAACCTTTTGATGCAATTTTTTTACAAATTTAACCCCAAGTCAATTGAAAATTCTGTACAAATTCTGTACAACTGGTCGACTTTTGTCGCATGTCGCACTCGTAAAATCGCCGTTACCGTTAAAATTCGTTTAAAAATAAATGAGCACGCAGGACTCACGAAACAAGCAGCGCCATGGCGTCGCTCTGTCCTGCTCGCACTAACACGACACACGTATTGCTCTCTCGCTCCGGCGAGAATTTCAGAGGACCGGTTAGGCGGGTCCCTCTCGAGTTTGGCGTTAAAAAAACGCATCACTGTTTTTATGGCGAGCTCCTTTTGGGTCTGACGAGTAATCGGTGCACGTTAGCCATGGATTTTCGATTTGAATATGTAGCGAAATGTTACACACCGTCAAATTATAATCGGATTCACACCACTGAACGTTACATAGCGACGCATCCGATGCCTTTTTATACTGAAACATCAATAGGTGTAAAACATTAAAATTTCCAAACGTCCGTTAGCACATTCCATTACACACGGTATTCGTTATGGTTTTAAAAATAAATCGACGCAAAAGTATTAAGCTATTCGATATACGTACGTAAAAGTAAACGATTAATAATTCGATGTTTCAAAATAAAAACTACACTATGCTAAATGAACGTAGGCTCAATCGACTTCAATCAAAACTTTATATGTAGTAACAAAAGAAGTAAGATTTGTGAAGTGACATCGATAGCATATGAGGGATGCAATTTGATTGATTTCATCGAATCAATCATATAATACGTTTGAACAGAAATCAAATTTAAATACAAACAAGTGATTTAAAAGAAATAAGAAACAAGTGAGATATGATTGTTAGTATATAGCTTAATTTGTCGTAGTGCATGTTTCCTTTGTGTAAGGGAAGGAACTACCACGCATGTCTTAAAGTATATACCATCAAATAATTTAATCGCATATTGTTGCAAAGTTGACTAATATATGTACCCATCTATCAATCTTTGAAGGTCCAGTGCTGAACATGGGCATCACCTAATTTGCGTCAATCAGACCGTCTTGAGCCTTCTGAATCGAGCGATGATCTCTTACACAAAAACTCACAAACGATACCTCTTCATGACAGCACCCACAGAACTTCCATAAATATCTGTTCTATAAAATACCAGAGATATTTAACGAGAATGAGCTACCCATCCAGAATTTTCATACAGGTTGATATCACGGGTCGTACGAACGCTGAAAGGATCTACATTTAGACGTTACGCACCGACTAGACGCCCGCATATCCCACGCGCGCAGACCCCCAGACGGCATTGACAGTGCCACCTTAACCACTTAGACCCTCGTGGTGACATCACGCGGTGACCACATCACGCAAATGCCCGGCAAGGTCGACACGACCATTGTACGGTTGAAACGCTTTTCTCATTAATATAGAAGCAAATAGTTACGCCCGGTTCACACGGCGAATACGCGGTGCGTTTTTAACGTATACGGTCGAAGTTCGACCGCAGTGGCAACAGAAAGTGTACGAAAACACAAAAACCGTTCACACGACGTCCGCACGTGCATTGTCCATCGTCGGTCGAACCTCAACCGCATATGTCAAACTTACATTTACACTTCCAGTTGGAGTTTTTGTATAAATATACTAACATTGTATCAGCACGTTAATTATGAAGTTTATCTTCAAAGCTGCGAATCCATCAAAGTTGTTTGAGATATCCAAGCAGTGGGCGAGGAAAAAATCGAATAATATGATACTCTATTGGTGAATTCTAGGACTTTCAGCCTAAGGCTGCTAATAAGTGAACGACCGACTCAAGCAACTGGAGTCGCAACCTATTGGCCTATCGCAGTCGGATAGACGACCGCTAGTGCCAAACTTTCTATAGCGCTTCTGTGCTTTACGAGGCACGTTTAACACTTCAAGAAGTTAATTTTTTATATTAATCAAGCGTTTTGAAGGTTCAGTATTTAAAATGGAACTCCTACAGTTTCGTCATGTCCATATATCTACCTGCAGCATAGCACATAGACCCATATTACTACAAAGATATAAATTAACATACATACATATTTATCAAACCGACAAAGTGTTAAAAATAGCGCGTAGCCCGACACACACTTGACCGACTCATTACTTATTATACTCTGGACCCAACTCTAAAATCCACGCAGACGAAGTCGCATGCAGAGACTAGTAAAGACAAGAAACAAATATTATAAAAAACGATAGACAAATACCACAAAAATAACTCCGCTTGTAGAAATAACTAATCGTAATGATAAGATACGGAGTCCGGTGCGAGCAATACAATAAACTGTCTTATCTTATCCTATCCTATCTTATCTTGAATCCGACCTATCTGCCACTCGAACCGTTTCATATTTGTTTGACGATTTCATTTAATATCAGGTATGTATAGGGTTGCCAGATACAGGCACCGAGCGTCCGGGACAATTACTAGACTAACGCCACGTTTTTACGAACGAACTTGAAATATTGCCAGTACTTTAACCAGTGCTACATTCCAAACATTGCGCATAACACTTCCAGACGACATTTTAATGATTTATTTTTTATTACTATTATGTTTACTTCAATGATCTTTGTGCAACTGACTGTTAATAAAACATTACAATTTAAAAACGTTTTAGAAACTGTCTGTTAGGCAACGTGGTCGAAACAAAGGCCTCATATATTTGTTTATATGTTATAATTTAAGGGAAAAATAGAAATGTAAGTATTTTCATGTAAGTACTTACATACTTAATTAGACAAATAAAATTAATTGAAAAAAATAGTACATACTTCTTTATAACTTGCTGATAAGTTAAACTTTGTTAGAAAATAAACATGAGATATTAGTAAAACAAGTGAGCGTTCGGAATCCGAGATCACTGAATATAATCACGGGACACGGGACAAGACGCGGAATTCCGGGACAATCCCGGATATCGCGGCCATCTGGCAACCCTAGACGTGTACCTTACACACACTCAATGTATATTAAAATGTACTTATTGAATATAATATCTGTTGGTATTTCATTATGATAATATAATTAGCTACTCTGCATCGATATTCCACATTCAAATTCATCATAGAACAACGATAATCTATACTAATATTACAAATGCGAAAGTATGTTACTTTGCTTGTCCTTTACGGTACGACGGTGCGAAGTTATGGTATGATTTTTGGTGTGAAGATGACTCAGAGGATGAAGAGTACCATAGGCTACTTTTCACCGCGAAAAAACATCAAATTTAGTTAAAATCCATTACGATGTATATTTCAGCCAGTGACATGGCAGTGATTAAAATCAAAGCGTTGCCTAGCAACCAATCATAGTAAGGAATCGGCATTCTTTTCATTGCTGTTCTCTATCCACGCGTGCGAAGCCGCGGGCAACATCTAGTATATGTACAAATATAAATACATATTATCTACATATGTATTACTGTATATATGTACTACTACAGTGCATGTCTACTAAAGTAATACAATTTTATTTTATTAACAGAAAACAAATCAGTATGACTCACTTCTGAAAATAACACTGAAATTTATCACCCACTAATCGGAGAATACTCACGATTCCAATAAATTGGCCCTGATACGAATTTATCTCAAGTCCACGTTTAATAAATACTATTAAGTAGGTCCTTTTTAAATAACGATTGTATATTTTTTAAAAGCTTTTATTTAATTTGTTATGTTTGTGAGTCTGTTAGCATGTTTGTAACTGAGAGTTGTTATCCAACTAAATTTAATATATTACTTTAGCTCCGATAACAATGTATCACAATGACAAATATAACTTAATACTAGGATCAGGTTTGACTCCAGACATAAACTACTTATCTGATTTAAATAATGTTATTACCCAGTGACGTAAGCTTCATCTATCTATCTATTTATCTATCTATCAGCCTTTTAAAGTCCCCTGCTGGACATAGGCCTCCCCTAATTGGCGCTACTCCGACCGGTATTGGATCCTTTGAATCCAGCGGTTTCCCGCCATCTTCTTTAGGCCGTCAGTCCATCTGGTCGGGAGGCGACCTGTACTTCTGTTGCCGAGGCGCGATCACCATTCAAGAACTTTTCGACCCCATCGGTTATCGGTTCGAACGAAGTGGCTTGCCCATTGCCTGACTCATATTTCTTTAAATCTCAGTAGCACGTATACGAAGCCGGCGCTGGACGCTGGTACAATATCCACCTAGGTAGCCGACGACGCCGACATGGCGTTCCGTCGTCCTAGCGAATTGTCTAAAACTACACCCATTACGACAATGTTCCCACACACGACAGTATCATTCCTAATTGGCGCGTATTCCCGACAAGTATCCGAGCGCTTTCATAATTAAAACCTGTTTGAATACCGTAATTGCGCGCAGCCTAAGTCCTTTTGTCCTTC
>DWPA01006532.1:0-10930 GCA_018251375.1 Calpodes ethlius
AAATAAAATTGTACAGAAAGATAACGAATATTTTAAAGATATCAGCACAGGGAAAAAATTCACGTATTTTTCTTTGCATCACAAAGTAATTATGCTATTGGTTAGACGCATGTTTTCAATTAGCAGACAGAGGAAGTTGCACCAATTTCCTCCGAGGTCTAGTTTAGTTGGTCGTTTAAATCGGCCAGCAGGGGCGAAAAGGTCCACATTAAATTGTGATTGATTGGTGTGGACGGACGCCAGGCCGTATCGGCTGGGCGGCGATAAGCGCGCATTAGTTTTATTAGAAACTAATCATAATGTAATGTACTGTTCATTATGAGTCAATTGACTGACGAGTTCTAGGTGGTCCGTATTATCATTTCATAAAGAAGAAAAGGAAAAACATTAGTTATTTTCTTTATTACTGCTGTCGGTATTCGTAAAAGGTTTTAAGTAAACGCTGTTTCCTTTTTTACTTGCAACGCGTCAGTGACTGTCTTTGGTGATATGAGCGTCAATGCACAGCGGTCACCACGCTACCATCACCATCTGCTCATTACTCGCTTACAACACGACCACACGATATATAAGCAAAAAAAATGGACGGTCCCTTAATTTTATATAAAGGAGGGTACTTATCCCTTGTTCCCTGTTTTATTCCCGACCAAGGCCAATCGCATTTGGCTCTATTCCGGGATATAACCATTAGTATAATAACATGACTTTTTAAAATAACCTTTGCTACATTGGTAATAAAATTGCTAATCAAATGGCATCTTATTTATTTGAATGAACTACTTTTGTACTAGAATACAATCGATAAATAATATGGCGGCTTCTTTAGTATAAAGGACATTGTATCGGTAATTGCCTAATAACCTGATGGCTTGTGAGTATCGTACTTTTACGAACGACCCCTTGCAGTCCCGGGTTCGATTCCTGGCCGGGGCAGATATTTGACAGATAGATATTTGTTCTCGGGTCATGGGTGTCAGTGACGTGTTATTTGTGTTGTCCATGCCGCCCGCGATACAGGGAATCCTACTGCGGGGGTGTGAGTGTGTCAGTGTTTATTTATTAAAAAAAGAACCTGATTTAAACAACTACGTACAAGGTCAGTAATTAGATGGGTGACCAATAGTAGCAACACATCTTTAGCAGCTCTATGCTTTGAAGGAAACCTTAAAACCTATCAGAAATATTCATTATTAAAAAAAAATAACTTGCAATGATTGTTAGTTTCCTAATTTGTTAGTATGTTTGTTTGTATTATAGTATGAAGCTGAAATTTTACACATTGTTTTAATTTCGATGACATCTCTATTTGTACTTCTAATATATTGATATCGTACTAGCGTACTCAACTAGGTACTTCTACGGTCACAAAAAGTATAAAAATACTAAGTCCATAAAACTTCTTGGTTCAACAAAAAAAAAGTACTAAACTTTAAACTTTAAATCCATCAACCCCACCGTATCTGAATCTGTGTAACGAAGGGATTCGAACGGTTTCCCGCCCTTGTAATGGCGTTATCAATCAGGCAGACCCCCTAAACTCAGTCAGTGTGAAATAAATTTTAATTCAGAAATTCCATAAAAGTAACAGGCATGAAAATATATCTACGCAGTTCCAAGTTTCATTATACGGTTGTATTACTCCTGTAACCAAACCTTTATAGCTTACATTCTGTTAACAAATATATCCTACTCTTAACATTTCAATATATCACAAATGTCACAAATCAAAGATTAATTTGAACGCGTCATAAATGTCAGAGTCAACTTGTATACAGATTAAAAACCTATAAAAATATAGTTCGTAATGTGACGCATTCAACCGTTTACTATGCACATTAAAGACTTTTAAAACAATAATTAAAAAAAAAGTACTTCACAGAAGTCCACGATTTAAATTTAATGGCACAGATACACAATTTAAAACAGTAATTGATATTACTCAGAACAATATCTACGGCGACAGGCGCGGCCGGCTTAATTCTCGCTATCTCCTCGTAAATACGATAGCCTAGCGCTTGAGAAGTTTTGAAGGCAAAATTTTGTTTTATCTACTTTTAACAATGTTAAATATTAAGTGGCTTTATAGTTTAACATTTCACGGCTATTCAGCTTTTAAGCGATAGATCATTTTTTTTTATTTATTAGGAATATAATTTAGTGGAAGAGAAACTGAGTAACGTAAGCTAATCTCACCAAGTACAAATCTAATATATTCAAGGGAACACAATCTTAAAACACCACAATGCTTAGCCGTCATAAATGCTGGATTTAAATAATAATTTATTTTTTTCATACGGATAATAAGTAGCAGTAAATCCTAGCATAATTCGTTAATAATTAGAAATAATTATAATAATATCGGTTTAAATAAAGGCTAAAATCAAAAAGTGACATGTGTGAATGTTTTAGTGATACATATTTGATTAAATTAATTTAAATTTTGAATTGTTAAATATTACATTTTAAAACAAACAATTACTGATACCCAGATTTCATATTATTTAATACCGGTTAGGTTTATCACGATTATGGATTTAAGAATTACGTGGGCTGCAAAATTCTCTTATCAAGTTGAAAAACGACATTTGATAGTAATACATAGCCATCCTTCAACATATCCTCTTAAGTCTATCCTAGACATTCGTATCTAGTAAGTACTCAGTAATATGTTACGAGGAACAGTATCAATACTCAGTACATTCGTGATCAAAACTAATCCCGCTAATGGATCGAACAGTTTCACTTCTAATACTATTAGCGTGCAGCAATCCTATGAATGTTCGCGGCATGTCCCTCAGGGCTAATGGAACACTTTCTCACTGCATCCGATCTTACCATGTTTAAACGTCACGCGTATGTGCTTAAATAAGCCGGTTTAGTAATGAAAGTGAACCGTGAACACTATAGATAGCGAGACCGACTTACTACGGTATCTATAATACGTATGTAATACCGATTGTTTACGATTAAGTACGCTTTTGATCATTGTGTGCGTTTACTTGTGTGCGTAATGCTATTGGAAACATCTTTGGTTTATTAGGCAGAGTAATGTGAATGTAAATAATTTGTTATGTGAATAAATATAGAATTAATTAATAATTTTATTGCAAAACTATCTCTTAGAATTTAATAACATTTAAAATACACAATAGAATAACATATTTAATTGGACTGTATTTATACATTGAAAAAAATTGTAAAAAATAAATGAATACTTACGTGCGTGTATTGTATGCATGTGTGTGTGGCAAGCTATGACAAAGAAACATCCTGAAAAATTATTCGAATAAAAACCAATTTTGACATGAATTAACTATATAAAGCCTATAAATTAACCGAATTATTCCCAAACGTCATATTAGAATATATTTTTTTAATATCTGCATAGATTCGTTTTTAAGTATACATTTGTGTAAAGAATTATACTTAGAGAGTGTTTTTTTCTTTTCATCGTCAGAATCTTCAATCGGTAAATATGCCAAGTTGCAAGCATGTCACAATCTTATTAAGCTGTTCGACCGGGCATTCCAACCCCACTAGTAGGGCTTCGCTTTCGTTATGAGACCGATCTTATATTATTTTCTCTGTCACCGGTTATTGAATCGGTCAAGGAAAATATCGTAACATATCATTTTTTTCGTGACTCCGTTTTATTATAACAAATATAGATTATAGGGATCATATCACCGTAAGCGAATTTCCATTTATTTATTTAAGCAAGGCTTTCTGTTTAAACTCTAAATGCCTTCGCCCTCAAACTCCAGCATAAGACATTCACTAAGACAATAAGATAATAAGTAATCAAAAAGTTATTTTTATCTGATTCGGTGAAAGAAAACACCATGAAAGTTTCCTCACGTTGCTTAAATTAATGCTCATACAACATACAACAAAAAAAAAAACAAAACAACGTCAAGCTATCTGTGTCTTTATTGCAAAATTATTTAAGCTCATTAATCATTTATAATAATTGACAACAGATCACCAAACGATACAATATACGCAAAGGTTAGCTAAGTGCTACGGCCAGTAAAATCAAGACAAGGATGACCAGGTTTCCTTAGACTGTAAGAATCAATAAGTACAACCTACCCAACAATACACAACCACACAATTCACAATACGAAATGGCCCTGAAAGCATACCGTTTAAATTGCTCAACAATTCAATTTATTTTATTGTATGTTTATAACCGAAACCGCGCTAACTTGTGAACAATACTCATTCAAGAGTACACAAACAATTCCTTAACAAAAAGCATTCCATTGCATTATTTCGTAAAAGGGAAGTAACCCTTGCCCCCTGGGGCTTGCCCCATGGGGATCGGTCGTCTAAAAGCTCCTAATAAATATTTGTTCGTAAATCCTGTCGCAATTTAAACTACTGTTTAATAATAAGTTTTACAATAAATCATTTAAACTGACTGCTAGTTCGAGCCTCGTGTCCCCGGTTACTTCCGTTGTGATCATTTGTTTGACAGATAAATTATTATACTTTTGTTGTATAGGTTTCTGACCAGTTGCATTTAGTCACCACCAGCGACGCTGCAAGAAATTTTAATACGAGAGTGTGAGGTACAACTTCTTTTTATAAATATTTGATTTTATCTTCTAACTCACTGAATATACACTACGATACGTTCATGTCTCGGACGGTATGTATCAATAGTGAAAACTGGGTTAAGTAAATTTGACCGCTGCGGGTTTTCAAATGTATGTAGTCAACACATCTATAATATATAGATATATCGGCCACCTTATAAGGTTACGATCGTGGATTTTCGACATAAGGTATAACCACAGATTAATTAATATATTGATGACACATTGTCTGTCAAGAGGCAAGGATTTTTTTTAATATCTTATCAACACTTCAGTTGTGAAAAACATTTTAGAGTTGATTGTAAGTGTTCAATTAATTCTGCAAACTAGAAACAGAGTATCAATATAAATAATCTCAAACCGTACTCAATAACTGTAAGGATTAAGAAGATAGAGCTTCAAAATGTCAATAATCTACACCACGTAAGCAAGTCATTATTCTATACCTTTAACAAAGAACGCCGACATCAAAACATTGACAATAAATTGACTATGTTACAAATGAAATTTTATAATAAAAATATGACAAAACTGTCTGTCAATTTTAGAGTGAGAACGTGATAATTTGAAAGAAAGAAAAGAAGAGGCCTCAGATCTTTACAACATATGATATTTACACGAATATTATATGTAAATACATTAAGAAAGAGAAATTATGTATGTATGAGTTATGTCAGTCAAAAAATAAGCTTTAGCAGTTACATAACGTACCCTTGACGTTCCTGACTTAGTAAATTATGGTACACATGAATTTTGTGAGGCCTTTTGTCCGTCGCAGGCTAATGACCCTTATCGAATTCTCTATCAATTAAATATTGTTCGCGACTCCCTAAAGAACCGCTGAGTTGAGTTTTAGTGAAATGTGTAAGTTATTTCGCAACCATTTTAGATATGATTCGAATCAACACAAAGTTGATTCGACAGTTTACAGGATGTTGGTCAAATTTGTTGAATAACTATTCAAAATAAATTATTTAACAGTAGCTTTGTAGGCTTATGGTACTAAGATACATGGTCGTTTCAGCGTCAAGAATTTCTTAAGCATATTTTTATACTCACACAAAGATTTACGACACGTTTATTTTTATGAAACTTTTGACAATGTCCGTATCCGTCACTGACAGACGGTGACTAATATGACAAGTACAACGAAGTAGTAGTACAACAAGTAAAACGAAAAATACAAGTACCTACTAATATTCCCCGGTTGTCATCGAAAACAATCGTCCATATTGTCGACTGTGAGGTATTAAGTAGTAGGTAGTTTAGGATAACAAACACATTGAGTTGAAGGATAGATAAAGTCATAAGTAACCGTTGTCTCGCAAAATATTTGACTCATTGGTGACAAACTCAACCTAAACATACACGCCCGGCGATATTAGATTGTCCTCAAGCTCAACTTGGGGTCTATATACAAACACAAATTGTCACATACTCCCAAGACCCCAGACAAAGGATAAACGTATTCCTGTCGCACTAATATTTGCTCAAGCCGGGATTCACTCGCCCATGTTATGAAAAATAGCTGGCAACAACTGAAGAATGCATCTTGTTGAAATTTTCTGAGATGGAAATAGCGAGAACTTCACCAAACAAAGCGTTATGTTGGTATATGAAGCAAGATTGCCTATTACGCGGGAACGCGGCCTCTTATATTTTGGTTTTCTTGGGTAAGTGGTGTTTGGGTTTTGGGGAATTGATGCGGTAAACGGAGCAAGCTTCAGGGCATATAGTCCAATGAAATGAAGAAATATATCCAACATTTCAGAAGTAGAAGTGTTAATGTCTCATAATTCCCGAGTTTTATCCGTTGAATCGTGGTTTTGCTCAAACAAATAATACCAGTACATTAAAAAACGTCATAGCAACACGAATACTCTAGATACATTTTTAAGGCAACCTTTCAGACTATGACAGATCTATAATATAATAAAGTTCACAAACCTTTTTGTAGTAGGCCTGCTTGTTAATTGCTACGGTGAAATCATCGTGACTCCTGTATCTTCGCGACTTTTTTGTATATTCTGAAATAGTGGTCATTTAATCTAAATCTTATAATTAGGGGATTACGGTTATAGTTTAAAAATCTTTATTGTTTATAGTTTTAGAATGTATGTTGATATGATCCTTTGTGGTCGAAATAAATGATTTTTATTTTTATTTATTTTTTATAGTTTAATAATTAAATTCCCTCATCAGGAGCCAGAACTGAGTATAAAATAAATCAAACTTCTAATAAAAATATAATGTCGTCGTACCTAATGTAATGTGTAAAACTTAAAGATTTAACCTTAACAAATGGGGTTCTTCAAGAAAGGTGTAAAAAGAGTGCTCCTTCAGGGCCTGCGTTGCATCGGTGACTCTCCTGGTGTTGCTCGTGTCCATAGGCGACGATGACCACTTATCATCAGGTGGCTCGTCAGCTTTTACGCCAGCCCTTAAGGTTATAAAAAAAAAAAAAACGATTTCCATCCTAAGATCCTTTATATGGTTCATACGAAAATTCGACCATCAGATTGTAAATGATCCACCAGCCAAAGGTCACACCAAGGGCATCACTCACGTTACTCAGTAACAGTCAAAATATAATTGATACACTCCTGACACTCGATACTAGAAGAAATCATTGGGACAGGCGATAGAATTTAAGAGAAAGTCTAACCTTGACCAAAACAATCTTTTTCCAGATGGGTATACGTCGTCTCCTCAATGATGGAACATACCTCGCGTGTTTCCCGCTACACGAAGGTAGATACGACATGGATACTCCGGAGGGAACACAGACTGATAGACGGGTAAGACCTTTTGTTGATAGAAAGTCTCCTGTTAAGCAAGGTGTTGTGTCTGGCTCCGAGCTCCAACTGAGGTTAGGAGTGTTCGAGCTTCAATTGATTGTTTTCGACTTTGGAACTTGTAAATGAATGCAATCTCAAAAATGTTAATAATGTAATTCAGGTCGAGGTGATGTTCATGAGATCATGCAATTCCGTTTCAACTCCCTAACAAGATCTGTCCAAAAGTCAGTACAGTCATTAGCGTAAAGGTTGCTCCTTGTACAATTTATAAGATGCCTCATTTGCTGTTTATTTGGTCCTTCAGGCGGAAAAAGGCCTAAGAACTGAACAGAGATTATGGTTAGCTGTCTTCATTGCTTCATACGTTTCAAAAAGGTCAAGCCCTTAATCAAATGATAAAAAAACATTCTTGACTATTTCTAGGAGAAAATTCCTTATATCACCTTTTAGCCAGGCAGGTATAGCCCTATCGTCATGTACAAACGCAGCGGGTTAGACAACGATACCTCCAGTGTTACAATTATGAATGGATGGTGATGACCATATATAGCACACAACCTTGCGAGTTTTCTTAATTTACATCTCAAATTGGCATGTAAATAAGTGTTCTTTACTTTATCTCCAGCTTCTATACCTAGAATGGGCCCGTCCCTGCAAGTGGTTCAAGAAGCAGCCGCTGTGGTTGGTGCGGCGTTACTTCGGCGAGAAGATAGCGCTCTACTTCTGCTGGCTCGGCTTCTACACCAAGCTACTGTACGCACCCGCTGCCGTGGGCACCCTGTGTTTCTTGTACGGACTCGCTAGCATGGACAGCGCTGATAACATACCAAGGTACTAAAACTACTCATACAGGTTATCTACCCAGTGGACAATTTTATTGTTCTGAATACATTGTAAAATTTAATTTATTGCAATAAAATGTAAAAAAAATCACTAAAACAATAATTATGTATTAACTCTTTCAAAAAATCTCATTTAAATCTCATTTCTCATTATAAGTTTTATCCGTCATCCTGCGGAAATCACTCCGTCTTTGGGGTTAAAAATATGCTATTTACACGACAAACATTTGCACTACAAACATGTAAATTATGACTTAAATCTCTCACAAATTCTCCAGTTTTTACTATGTCTGCATGTGTCCAGTAAAGAGATCTGCGACTCGAAGGGTCCGGGCAACACGACGCTTTGCCCGCTGTGCGACAAGGCGTGCCAGTACCAGCGGCTGTCCGACTCCTGCCTGTTCGCCGAGCTCAGCTACCTCTTTGACAACCCTGCTACCGTATTCTTCGCTATATTCATGTCGTTTTGGGGTAAGTTCACAAAATCAACGACTAGATAGATAAAAGATCGGAAAAATTTGTGATTAGACGAATGAATAGACAATGAAATATTTAACGAATGTATAAATGAATACAATGCTGCAAATCTGTACTTTGTGCAGCTTAGTGGACTATGGCATGCATCTTCACATTGTGAGTAAACACCCAAGCCAACTGTGAATAAATGATAGATGTAGCAATGATGACGTTTTCTCTAAACTTTATTGCAGCGACAACGTTTTTGGAGCTGTGGAAACGAAAACAATCGGTCTTGAGGTGGGAGTGGGACTTGGGAGGCGTCGATCAGGTAAGTGCCTTTTAATCATATACATAAATAAAGGTTTGCACACATGTACATCAGGGATGTTATAAATCTCCGACACGGGCACCATAGATGACATCATCAATCAATAATTCCTATGACGCGAGATAGGATATTTATATTCGTTGCAGTGTCTGGCTCGGGAATCGAAGCCAATAATAAGATTGCTAAAGATACCAAGATACAAGGATTGCTTAACTCGGCTATGGTATCTACATTTTAGCGTAATGCTGCTTTTCTACCCAAGCTACGGATTGTTTGGTCATCATTGTCGTACAATCCATTAGGTGGATTTGATATACATCCGTTTATCCGGAGCTTTCCTAACTAGTTCGTAAGTTCCAGAGTGAACATTTCAAGTAAAACTATATAATGTTTTAAGAAATTCAGTTAAATTGGTTATTAAGTAAAAAAACAGAAAAACTGTAGGAAACGGTAAAAACTGATAAGAATGCGCCGGCACTATTGTGGCGTTTATGGACAGAGTTTTTCTTCCAAATTCAAATTTCAATTTCGTATTGGTGCGAGTATTTTGTGCCAGTGTTATTCAAAGAGGACTTTATAAATAACATCAATTATTTATACATGTTGAACGCTATTAACCTAACCTAACGTGAAATTTTTGCCATATCGGTTTCCAAAAACCTTATCCATGTGTTTGATGGCAGGATGAGGAACCTCGACCGGAGTTCGAGGCGTCGGTGAAGACGTTCCGCACCAACCCGGTGACGAGAGAGAAGGAGCCCTACCTACCGACCTGGCAGAAGACGATGCGATACGTCGCCACCAGCTCCGCTGTGCTCTTCATGGTAAGACCGTCAATTGTAATGATGATGATGCCCTCCTTGACGTATCCGTCAAGGGCGAACATGGGTAACTAAAACTAGGGTAAAATTCTGCACGTAAAACGGCTAGACTGAATCCCAAATACCGAAATGCGTACAGAATCGTACGGCATTGAGTATATACTCATCATGGTCAGCTCAGGTGGTGTGGGCACCTTGACAATTGTAAAATCAGCAGACGAACCACCTAATGATAAGTCACCATTGCCTGTGGATATAAGTTACCACAAAAACATCCTCATTAGCCAAGAAGAATAACAGCAGAATGAAAGAAACTTCGTTGTAACTTGAAATCTAAAAGAATGGATAAAAAATTGTACATGGATATAAGTATTACCAGAGAACCAACATTCCCGTAGATTTCCATCACACATTAAGTGTACAGTATAAATTAAGGAAAAAGTGTGGAACTCTATTTTTCCCACAGTCTTCGATGTTACAACCGTACTTCGGTTCGTTTAAATCATTACATGCTTTACTTTATCAAGACGCTAACCTGACAGGTGGTAAACAAAATAGACATAATATAGAATTTTAAATGACTGGGAAAGATATTATCTGTGACTTCTAGAAGGAGCATAGTAACAAAATCACTTCTGTTGTTCAGCACAGTGTAGTCGCGACACGTTGTCGTGCACATGAGCATTTATGGATCTCCTTTTTACCCATACTACCTCATGATTGTTGGTTAAGAAATATTACGAACGGAAAGAAATTGATAGACTTATCTTTGATAATAATACAGTAATTCTTGTTACATAACTTTATATAGTATTAACAACATTATAATTTCCATACGACTGAGTGTACAAAAATTACGATACTGTCCTGTCTTCTTCTTCTTATATGAGTGTATGAAGGTTTCTATGTTAGTACGACCAATTTTTGACAGGAGGCGCCGCTGTCATTCCAATAATTTCATATATTTCCGTGGCAGCTCGTGTTGGCGTAGCAAAGCGCACAGGGTTCAGCTAGTAGATTATATTTATTAAAATGCGAGTGTCTAAGTAATACGTTTATCGTAGACATTCCTCCTTGATCA
>DWPA01006533.1:0-10930 GCA_018251375.1 Calpodes ethlius
CCTTGTCGACATTCTAACTGTAGGTTACAAATTACGTCTTTCAATTAATCGAATTGAACAAAATATCTCTTATTACTGCTTACCTTCTATATCTATATTCTATAGACACCGTGCAGAGATAAACATTGATATTTATTCTTTTGTCACCTGGAAATGATTGTTATGCGGGTATGCAACACCAAGTAGGGTGTTTGTTTGTATTATTAAGTTAATTGATATCGGAATTTGTTATTTAAATTACATAACACATTACCGAGAACACGTTGTCTGGTTAATGTAACTCCGCTTGATCTTTAACGAAAACGCAATCCGTGTTGTCCTTTCTAATTGCTCTCCGTAATTGTTCAGTATTACCAACATTATTGCTCTCACGATTTTTAAATGCTAATATTGTACAGCCGCAGCCATGTGTGTACTTCATGATCGTCGCTCGATATTTTTCTAAATGTCTAAATCCTTAGATAGTTACTGAGAAATATGCCGACATGTCTTGCATTTTCGGAATTCAATCGACAACTAACTTGTTCGTATTGACTTAATAAAATTTTAGAATATATTTTAACAACTGTCTGATATGAATTGTCACTACAAATGTATACTTGTGAAATCTTGGATGTCTGATTGACTGAATTCTAGGATTGTGCTCATTCGTAATGTTAAAAGATTTTACACCGATAGTCTTTACAACGTTCACAAATTCTATAAATTGCGTAGTACATAATTTCTTAAACGATAGAGAATCGAACAGGTCGACGGGGTCCCGTTTTGGTTAATAAGTAACTGCTTGATATTCATTGGGCGTAGAAGCTTTTGCGTTACGAATGCAATACATCAAAGAAAGTTGCACAACGACGTCTGCCGCGGGCAGAATTATTGATACGGTGGTTGTGACTGTTCACTGTAATCAGATCTGTCTTGTTTCTCGCTGCTGCCGACCAATATACTAAATTTGTCCGTAGCTCAATTGCATTTATCTTCCTACTGTCATCACAATCTTTATTACTCTTCAATCATCTTAGCAGTTTTTGAACAATCTTATCTATGGTTTGCTTTAGAAAGTTACGTTTGCGATATAATTAAGTTTATTTTTATTTTTAACGCAAGTATTACTTTCCAAGTTTGTTGACTTGATCGTTGTTTTAAACGGTTCTTAAGGAGTTGGTTCAGATGGTTGAGATGCGTCGCTGCGGGGAGACGCAATCAGTCCCACGATATGTACAAATAATTTTTCTTCAGAACACTAATGATGCAGTCCGCTGACATCGCGGTTGGTAAAGATATTGAACAAAACAAAACATGTCGTATATTAGCAGTTGACTGATAGAATATATTTTTTAGTCTCAATAAATACTCGTAATTGTGTAAAAACGCTCCTGCATCGTCCACGTGAGCTGCACGGCATGATCTCTAGGACTGAGCGTATAAGGTTGTAATTATATTTGATTCGGTGTAGCACGGTGGCCAGGCGGCAGACAGGCGGAAAATCGCAGCGGTCGTCGATCGGTAAGAGATGAGTAGACGTGTTGATCATACAAATAATGTACCGCCGACACGCGAGAGAAAATTCCGACCACAAAGTTTGTTAAGAGCAATATCTTTATTGTGTAATGGGTTCAGTTTATTACCTGTCTTATTGAAATTGAACGCGTCTGTACATTGACTGATTATTTGGAGAAGAATTAATATTTTCCGAACTCTCGGTTGTCACATTTAAATGCCGCCAAGGTATATCCTTCATCGTTAAATTTTAAGTAACTATAGACTTAATGCTTAATCAATTTAAGTTAAGTGCCGCTATACAACCACATTTGTAACTATAGCCGTCGTTTATTTTCATTACATTACATAATATGATTTAAACACTCTTAACACAGCATAAACAACTAATATCAACGCTTTTTGGTACAAAAATCTACATCACGTTTGCAATCTCTAATCTTAACGACTATTCAAGAAAGATAAATGCAGAAAAGGTATAAACGGCAGTGTAAAAGACGATTGTATAACTTTATCAGTGGAAACGCCTACTATCAATCTACCATCGACAAAAATATACAAAATTATAATGCAATGAATACATAAAATTACTATTAAACTGGCAATTTAAATGCGTTATGATGTTACTATTACGTAACAATCCAAGTCTAAGTCCGAAAAGAGCCAAGACTAGTTTTTACAAATGCAAGCTTAATTTTTATTACTAGCTCAAAATAACACGTGCAAAGAGTCCACTTTGGAAATTACAAGGATAAAAGGATGCTTGAAAACAGACCTTAACCTAGGGTCTAACTATAGTTGACATAGATTTTGACTATGGCAAAAATGTTGCTCAAAATATTCTCGATGAAGTTATTACGGTTGATCGGAGACGTCACCCATCCATAGCCTAGCCCCCGCCGTGGACACTCGTCCAATCACGACCAGTTTATTGGTCGCGGTATAATATTCCCTGCATGAAATGGAACCCCGAACCCATCAACCGTGGCAGCTTAATCTACTCATCGGCACCGCGAGCGTCGTTCGTGATAATTAATACGAGGTTTTACTTTCCCCGAGGAAAGCGCGAAAGGCAGTGGCTTGGCGCTGTTCACGTGGACTGAACGTCTCGGGTTCCGCGCGTATTGTTTTACCATGTGAGCTTTATAATCTGTGCACGGAATTAGACAGTTTGTCGACGTCCAAAACCAAGTGCTGTCGAGTCTGCGGTCGTACCGACTGTTATAGCAGCTGTGTTTCGTGTTATACAGGAAATAGTTCATTTATTATAGATTTATATTGAGAATATATAGGAACATTTTTTTTCACATGTGAAATTTAGTTTGTGCGTGTTTGAAGGTTCAATCAAATTAATATCAAGTGCATCGTGATCGTAGATGTTCCATAACGGTTACAAAAGCAGTATCGTAATTTTTAAATGCATATTTTGTTTTGATATTTCGTTATTCAAATACTGATTAATTTGTTTACGTGCGCGTATATAAGATTAAAGGTCACCTAAAGTTCTAAAATCAAAATCAAGACGTGTAAAAACTTCACGCACACGATCCCAAACCGCCGGAGTAGCTCTTAATTTTTTAAACGCTCGTGAATGAATGAACCGAAAACTTGCATTAACCGGTTTTTGCGTTCTTAGAAGAATGAACGTAATTTGTATGCGTACACCTGTTTTAAACTTTGTTCTTAAGTTACTGGCATTTCATTGTGTTTTGAGAATTCAACTTTCACTAGCTGTTGCCTGATGTTTCCTCCGCCGAAATATGGGTCTTCAAAAATATATTGGATTAAATTTATTACTTTTAGAGGATGAATGTTCAAAACCTCTTTAGTGCATCCTTACACCATAAGGAACCTACAATATCTCTGAAGATCCATACTTCTAGGTTCCCAGGATTAGTTTGTGATCGTCTGTCAGTCAGTGCCAGTTAGTGTTTTATATCCAGCTTTCATTTTTGTAGTATCCATATATCATGCATAATAATACAATAAGAGGTTTAAACATAATCGAATATGTCAAGTAAGTTAACAAATGGAATAAGTAACTAAAACCAGTTTTTTGAACGAAATTAACATTGGTGTACCTACATAAATTCAATATTCTTCATTTCATAGTTGAATCTTGTCCATTGATTGATTCATAAGACTAATAATAATTCTTTAAAAATATAATCTTATCTGCCGTGTTAGGTTAGCTTAAAAGGTTCTTGTCTTAAATATAAAATCTATTCCTCTGTTTCGTTTTAAATGAACCGTAACCCTTAGTAAAAGAACGTACTACCACTTGACGATCCAAGTTCAATAAGTTACTGAAATTTTGTATCGATCAACATCAGCTGTCAACCAAAGGTCAGATGACGGTGCGGTACGGAACCCCGAGCGTTCCAATTGTATCGAGTTCTAAATGAGGCGCGACCAGTGACGGACAAAAGTGAACAGTGAACTAAGTCTAGTGACTCTAAATATACACGGCATACCGTACGGAAATTTAGAACGCCCAACGGATTGCAACTGCTATATATAAAACTACTGCAGCTGCCAGTGTAACGTTGTTCGTAGGGCACGGTTTAGCTTTCATTGCTACGAGCCGCGAAGGGTAAGGGTAGATACTTATTTTGTACACTATACGCCACTAGTTGTATTCCTAGACAATTCAAAGCTATTATTATTTTTAACATTTGTTAAATCATATAGAAGGACTTCGGATCACCTTTAAGTAACGTACTTTGCTGTACTCACTCCAAACCCTTTATTTGTAAGGCGACAATTACCCACACCTGGTTGTAAACAGTAATAGCTAATATGGAAGGTTCTCTGTTCGTCTTATGACATCCAGAATGATTCTCGCAGCAATCATTAAGTTCAAGAATGCTCCATTGCTTCAAATGAAATGTGGTACTAAGAATGTGATGTGGAGAAATCCATGAGTGTTTTTGTTGTTTACGGTTTTCCATTTTCTCCAACGAGATCGATATGATCGCGGTAATTACCACGTTTTTGTGGAGCAACACAGCCGTGGAGGTGGTCACTTTAAATACAATACTGTTGAGAATCTTATACTTGTGTATATCTTTTTAATATATGTACAGTGGCGTAAGTTAGAGCGGCCTATGTCCAGCAATGGACAATAAGGCTGATAGATTATGTGCTAGTATTGTCAATATGAGGATAACTTGAAGATGTTGCCACTGTGATGCTTTATTGTGACTTCAAAACAAACTTGAATTCCAGGGTAAGAGACTCGTAACCATGTTAGGAATGGTGGCCTTTTAAACATTTTAAAACATCTGTTCCTTTATGCAAATAAACGTTGTAAACCGTAGAATGTGCAAATTTTCTATCGATTGCGATCAATACGCTTCACTGAAGAACACAATTTAAATAAAGGAAGCAATTGCTGGACTTATTTCTTAACTTCCAGGCTGTAAATCAGTCTTTTTATATTTTAGTAAAAACTTACAAGCTGAATTAAAAATACTTCCTCTTATACTACGCTGAAATTTTACATACTGATTTGTTTACTGTTGTATAAAACTATAAAAGCGTGTCCTACTGTTCGATATTCTCAATATGAAATGTTAATTGTACCCATGATTTTAAATTGTATCAATATTAACTCATATTATATTTTCAATGCAGTAGTTCTATATCAATCACTTTCACGAAAATACGCGAGTACTCACCAATACAAAATATTTGAATTGCAAAATCAATTGAAAAACATATCTCCTTGCATTTGATAGTACGTTAATATATTTAATCACTAGTGTATATACGTCAAACCCATCACTAAAGAAGTAATACAGTATAACACAAAATACTTGAAATAAAAAACAATGAGGCCGTCTTTAAGAGAAGAACAACAAAAATTGGGAAAATGTCGCGTAAATACGCTGCGATATAACTGCGTGGAATAACTCGGCCTCGTTTAGTCTACTCTATACATTTAATTTACACGATCCGCCAACATCTGAGCAGTAACCTCTTTCTCATTAACATAGCAAATACGTGTAATTAAATATAATAAAATATAACAGTTACACTTCAACTAACTGTGACGCGTACAGTGAATGCAATTCGCAACAGTAAAACTTATATTTGCTTGTTAAATAAACTACGTGTAATCAAATCCAAGTCAACGGTATCAATGATCTTTAACTAGAGTTATTAATGTACAAGAATCTTATTTGAGTTAAAATTACACATTTAAAGCTAAAAAAATCAATAGTCGAGACTAGACTTACATCATATTAGGTCGATTATGTTGAGTAATATATTTAATTTAAATATTTACTTCTTTTATTTATTCTTCTATTTCGATGTTATTTCTAGTTCACTGTGAGACCTCATAGCATTGATACTTAATACGGAAGTGTACATGTGGTTATAATTAAATATCATAAATCACTAGGTAGGTTACTCTGTTTTTATAAAATGACTTGGTGGAGATCATTTTTAGGGGGAAAAGAGATTTTATCAAAAATTCGAAGTGAAAATTAAGTTAATCTTTATTTGGCCAAAACAAATAGACAGTAATCCCTATCCTTTGAGGAACATTTATTCTCTGTAACCAAAAGTACTGAAACGTTGACTGAACTAACTAGGCATTTAGACGTAATGTTTTTGATTATGATCTACTGAAATCATTTCTATTTCCATACAATAAAATAAATCACTCCTCATTCTAATTTTGTAGTACGCTACACGCTCGTTAGTCATTTTCTTTGCACGTTGCACCTTTGGAGCCTCTGAATAATACAAAATGTACACTAATGATTGGAGGCGTTCCTGTTTAGTTTGCATTGTCCGCGCCGCAGTGAAAGTGAAGCGAGCTCGTAAATATTGCAATGTTTGACGGGACCTGGTGACACGTAGAGGACACCTCGCGATATCGAGATACCGATGTCGCTATCGGTTCGGTTACAGACAATCTCATGTGACAGCGACTACGTATAACAATGACAATGATGACAGATCTTTGCGGTTTTGTCAAGTTGTTCTTCAAGTCAGTTGCCTATCAACTATAAAATCGTAACATAGTGGTCATTTTTTATTATTTTACTCATTAATCCAGAGATTATGCGTAAATGATATATTAAAAACAGTTTTTTTTTACATAGAATAAGTCAAGTGCTTGACTACTATCCCACTTGATGGTAAGTGGCGATGTAGCCTTTGATGTTGTGCGCACTAACTTATAAAGAGCCTGTTACATGATCACTATTAGGATAAGAATAGTTTAGGTTACTTTTGTCGGTGCATCTCCAGTTCAAATTCATTTTAAATTTTGGAATTCAAAACGACTCCCAAGAATTAATTTACGAAAACACCAGAGAATTCTTCATAACTGCGTAAAATACTGGTCACAGATCCCTTACATATTTATTTTACGATCAAACTAACATCGACTGAACATCCAATCAGTCATAGAATAGCAATATGCAGTATGTCCACATTTATCTCAAATCAGACTACAGCTTATTACATGTCAGCGTTCTAAGTCGGATAGTCAAATCAAATGCGGACGTGTGTCGATGTTCAAATGTAAACACATCTTTGAATAATGCGAAGGTTACGCTAATTGACAGGCGTGATCGTTTAGCGTGTATTGTCAGTGAAAGTGAACCGAGAATGTGCTATTGTTCACCTCATCGCCTCGTGCGACATGATTTAAAACACCATACAGAGAGACCGAGCTTCTTTGTATTATTGGCTATATCGTAACGAGCGGTTACGAGTCTCGGGGTTGAAGGATTAAAAAAAAAAGATTTAGAATAATTTGAAAGCAACCGTCTGTATTGCAAACCATTATGTTATTGCTTTATGTAGTACCTTCTTCGGCATTATACTTATTCGAAAACACTAAGATCTAGCATGCTCCTGGTTTTACAGATGTAACCATTTGCTTTCACTAGTGTATGTTATTTTTTTCTTATACAACTGACGCTATTTAACCGTTCCACGTTTACCATAGGCAGGTGGAGCTTAGATTCTACAATGAAAATAATTTAATCGCCACTTCATTGCGGCATCGTTAAAAATTTTCTGACAATTTGCACACGGTACCTACTCTCTATGGTTTCGTTACTCATGTGCCCGGGCTCGTGGCTTCGCGCTTTCACGGCTAATTCGTGACAAATTTCGTTGTTCATCGCTCAGTGTCACTAAATAGTTGAGGTAACGTATCTATTGGTAATTCAGTATGAGGTTTATTCAATAGATAAATATTTTTTCTTTATTTTTTTCTCATGTAATAAGGATAGCAAACGAATTTGTAGTCTCACCGTCCTCTGCCACGCAAGGACATTTGTGACAACCCTCGAATAGGAATATATCTATAATACTCTTTCTATAACAACACTTGAGACGAAATCTTATTAAGTTCGCACAACTGAACCAGGAGATAGAACCTATAGTTAAGCAATTTAAAGCGTTGGGAGTGTTACAATTAAAACGTTTATTGGTGTTAAGCGTGAGGCATTGCCGTTTACTACGTTGTAGGAACGTATCAAAACATGTTTAGTTTGATTGCTTCTTAATAATAATATAGTTTACAGAACTATAGATGTTATCAATGCAAATAACTACTTAGACTTACAGCATCTTCTCCATATATCTATACTAATATATTTTTCACATAGAATATTGTTAGTGACTATAAATAAATGCGATATTCATAATCGGCAAACAAATAGCACACCAGTTACTTGTCTTCGTACCATTTGTTTACTTGTCCATTTCAATATCTTTATTATTTAATCCTGTAATTTGATCCAATTATACAGGTTTTGTTCCTGTAGATTCAAGTGGGAGACCAGTTCTTCAGACCACTAAACTATCCCGTAAAACCACAAATATAGCTTTTCTTTCTTTTTATTTACGTCATTATTTTCTTCGTTACGTTTTCCATGCTATCGTTATGTATTGATGCGACTTTATATTTCGTAGTTATGTAAAAAATATGGATATAGAATGTGATGCGATAACATCAGCACTTTCGTGTGATAACTGCATCATTAGGTAAGTATCGCGACATGATTTACGACCCCTCGAGCGGGATCCACGCATGAGAACCCCGCTAATGCACTGCGAGCTAAAAGGAGGTAATAATGTTTGCGACAGGTTATTACTACTGCCATTATGACGTAATAGGTTAAGTAACACTGGATTCAGTTTAGGGTTGCCGAAAACTATGGTCCGAAATTCTAACAATTGTTCAATTTGTTTTAAGTTCTATTTTTTATTAGTTTTACTTTTTTAATTATCCATGAAATTGAAAAATATTGTAAGATCATCAACATTTAGGTATTGTCATTACTTATGTACTATAACACTGAGTCCCTCGCCACGTCTCTCTGCCAGGCTGCCTATCCGATCTTGATAAATTCAAAAGCTACCGAACTAATTTTTATACTGTTTTCACTAATATTAGACTGGAAGTTTCCAAGGAAAACGCAACACATATATATAGAATATACATATATATATATATATATAGAATATACGGAAAAAATGAACAGCCAAATTGTTGCTCATGAAAAATTAAAAAAGAAGTCTGCGGCTACATTTAATTTTGTTTATCTGCTTATTATCAATAAAGTTAACAAAACGCAACTTGCCTTACTATCTACCGTATAAATTAAAATATTACAATCAATATTTTTACTGTGCTATTTTCAAATAAAGCCCTAATTACTAGTAAGTGGCAACCCTATGTAAACTAGACCGCGGAGCCATTCATAACTTGAAGATGCATCGTAAACCGTAGTAAAGTAATGTGGTGTCTATTTGTCGAGTATTGATGTATTGATCGTGTAACCTGTTTCTTTAATGGAACCATCATGAGACTGGCAGGAAATGCTTTGTTACAAGTAGGCCGTATACCTACGTAACAATTCTGTTGTTAATCAAATGAGGTGATTTTAAATTTGGACGACGCCTTATTCTAACAGGCACCCTGACAGCGAAGCAAGAGGTTCCGGCTTTGATTCTCGGTCAGAGCAAATATTTTACAATAATGATTCGTTCTATCTTATTTGTGTCGCCCGAGCCCCCGGAACTTAAACAGCTTAAAAATATTATGTGATTTTGTTTTACACGTTTTATTCTTAAGTTATCATTAGTCCCCTTATAATAGTATAGATCCATAGCGTTATGTATTAAAACTAACCGAAACTAAACTAACAAACCTTTTATATCATAATCGTTGAAAGTAACCAGTGTTTAATCACAGCTGTGGATCGCAGTGGACCTAATCCATAACAATACCTAGGTCGACGAGTGACGGTACTGACAGCCGTGACACTTGACTCACGTTTGGAAATCAACAGATTGAACGAACGTAACAGATCCATTATCGATGTCATTTCACGGTTGGCAGTGCACTTTCCTTCATTACTAGTTATTTAATTTGTTATACAATGCTACTGGTTTTTAGTTACAATTATTCAGTAACAGTAAATGATACGTTTCAACCCACTCATAAGTAATTTTTTTTTTCGTTTTATGTCGAGAATGTTCACTGCGGATTGACTTTTTGTGTAGGTTTTCTGTAATCAATTGATCACCAATCTAAGTTATTCCAAAACAGTTAGGCACAGGAATGAATTAAGGCGTAAGAATTGAATTGATTCTGCAAGCTATGTTAATAGATTTCATCTTATCCTTTCTTCAACATGTTTAGTTATTATTATGTAGACTATCGGGTTGTCGACCCATCCGCGTTATTGAAATTATCATAATCATTTATTCATATCTAGTAGAAGCTACTTCCGCCGTTTTTCCATAATAGTTATATAATTAACATCAAAACCAGTTGTACAAATGTGTAATACGTAAATTAATCAATGTTGAATCAATATCGCATTATCGACGCGTTGCGGTCCGAAAATAATGCGGGACGGAGGGGAAGGGGGGCAATATTAATGGCTATTGTCATAAAAATAAGTATTTGAAAGTATAATTATTAACCAGAGGTTATCATTCGCAGACAACAGACAGCGCGGACTTCCTGGCGACGCGGCCGCACACTGCGGCAGTGCTGCCCGGCAAGCCGGCGGCCAACCCGTTGCAGTTCGTGCGCGTGGGGCCCGCCGACCTGGGCAGCCGCGCGCGCGAGCAACTGCGCCGCGCAGAGCTCGCCAAGCGCACCGAGCCAGCCAGGATCGAGCGCCAGGAGGACTGGCAGTCGGTGAGTACCACCAGCTTCTGGATGTCACTACTTCTTCTGCTCACTAGTAACAGAATCGTGCGGCCCGTGCCCAATAAAGTTTATCTTCGGCCTCTGTCAGACCCGTGCTGCGTTTATTTTGAGTTTTGTTTTGCTTACTTGGTGAGCGTAACGTAAAATTTATAATGGGACCAGATCTCAACGGTCACTTTAAATAAATTTAATCTAAAAAAACAAGATTAGTGAGTGTGAAATTTCACGTACGCC
>DWPA01006534.1:0-10929 GCA_018251375.1 Calpodes ethlius
ATAGTTGCTTGCTCTGTCCATCTAATTACGTAAAAAAGCATCACTTTTGTTTGTAAATTGAACTAACAAAGGCCACTGCGATATCGTTTAATGCATCGCTCACGATATATCCTTATGGTACCAGAAATAAACTCACCAAGAACACGTAAGTTCCTCCTCCCCCACCGCCCCCGCCGTCAGTGACGTGCGTGTTGCGCACCTCGTGGGTCTTGCTGGTGAACGTCTGGTAAGTGTCGTTGAGCCGCCGCGAGCACTCCTGGCTCTCCTGCGCTGACAGCGTCTGTGTGCAATATTGTGATTTTATTTCTAAATATATATATATATTTTAGCTAATTTCATTAAATCTACGTTTGGTATTGGTCTACACTGCTACTTCTGTTGGTACAAAAGCATATTCACAGCTTTGGGAGGTTAGAATCCCCAAAGCATCCATTACTGAATGCCCTGAGTTTTTGCGATGTTCCGGTTAGCTAAGCTTCATCTTTAGTTTGATTTTGAATGTGCTTTAGATCCATCTCATATTATATGAAGATTGTCCTCACCTTCTTACATGCGTTGTGTCCCTGCTGACCTATGAGCATGTAGAGTTTTTCCCCTTTGTGGAGCTCCATGAAGGCCAGCGCCTGCGCTCCGTGGGACACACCGGACCACGCTGACCCAAGACCTCCAGAAGCACCGGTTGCTATAATACTGGTGAAAAGAAAGCCAAATTTTAAAATCAAGTAATATCGAAAAATAATAATTGATTATATTAAATTCTTCTGTTTTCGACATCTCATTCACCCATAAGGTCCAGGTAGAATTATAAAAAACCTGTTGGATTAATAAAAAATAGTACGGATTTAATAAAAAATTAGGTAAATAATAAAATGTTAAACTATTTATTTTTGGTCATAGTTTTTCCTATTTCATCTTGATGTTCTATAGTCAATTTGCAAATGGGCAAATAGTGATTCCATCGGCCAGACCAGTCTAACTAATAATCTGACCAACGGAAAATACTGTTATATATTGATAAATTAAAAAAATATATACCTAAAGTAGCTTGAGGAGTTGGAGTAGCTACTCGTTGCTCAATAGGCTTGTTACAGAAAGCTATAGTTCCAATAGTACTTACGAGTACCACCCCTCCTCCGGCACCGTCCAGACCTGCACCCCGTCGTAGGGCGGCGTGTCCAGCACGGTGACGGACACCGGCGTGTTGTTGTAGGCCGCGTCGCACATGGTCTGGTTGGGTCCGTAGCGGCCCGTAGCGCCGCACGTTGAGAACCGGTAATCTGAACACATGCAACGGTTTCATTGATACATCTGGCTGACCAGGAAAAAGATTACATCAAATTCTGGGTCTTGATAGGAACGAAGTTTGATCGCCTCTCAATAGATAAGCCTTTTATCATTTAAAGCCCTTTATAAGAAGGTAGATAAGTCTCAACTGTAATATCAAAGCTTTATTATTTTGGATGAAACTCAATTGAATTCCCATTCCCCTTATGAAGTAATTTACTATTTTTTTGCGACTACGCTTAATGTATGTAAACATGTGTAATAATTGCTCTTATTTTATTTATGTACTGTATTCCTAACGAAGCCTGCAAACAATATTGTAGGATATACAGATATCGTCCAGCTACGGGTCCAGACAAGAAGGTAATATGGCTAACAGTACAGGCACTTACAAATGGCGTCAGCAAAGTCCTCGTGAGGAGTAGTTTTATCCTCGAAGATAGGATCATAGTAGTTGTAGCTTCCTAGCTCCTTTGGGTCAATATTTAGCCCGAAACATTCAGGTGCCATGGAAAAGTCGTCGATCGCTGAGTCTGAGTAGATCCTCATGCCCATGCGAGTCTTAAATTGAAGGTAGTACCTGGAAAAAAGTTTCAGATACAACCTCTTGGATTGCGTACATTTTATGATCACTTTAAATGAAAATATTTATCGAAAGGCTTCACTCACCGTCTTGTGATATTTGGCAAGAATATAGCAGCCCTGTACCAGTTCTCCCCCTTGTCTTTGGTGGAGAACCAGACCGACGTGGAGATGTTCCCGCGAGAGGTGATCTCCACGACCTCGACGCTGAGCGAGCCATAGTTTCGTCCGTTCTGCTGGTAGTAGAACCTTATCTGTTGGGTAAAAGGGATTGTATGTTATTTCTAAGGATACTATTGACTAAAAATTTTACATTGAGGAATGTCGTAGATTTTAACAGTATCAGACGAAGTTGCAGTTTACAAGATTAGAAATGCTATTTCTGCTCATAACCTTCATTTATTTTGTATTTAAATTTGGCCATGAGAGTAACAATTTTCTTTAAGCTGATTTTGTTAGTGGGTAGTGGTGATAAATAATACATTATTTTGTCTGATACGAATTTTGCACGAATCTTAATCGTTGTGAATTAATTAGAGAAAAATATAGCTTTCCCTATAAGTTTTCAGACTCGTGGATTAAAACTTAATTCAAAAGTCACTTATAAATCCGTTAAAATTTGCTTACCATACAGCAGTTGTAATATTTGGATGTTATATTTCCATGGACTTTAGGCGGTGGATTGAATACCACAGTCTTTATTACAGCTGTTGAGGCGAAGTCTGCTCTCTCTTTGTTGGGCCCCGTGACGTTCATGTTCACGAAGAAGTAATATCCGACGCAGGTGATCATCGAATGATTCATGTGGGCTGGGAATAAGGGGGGGACCATGGGAATGATGGTGGGGTAAGGGTCCGGAGGGCCGCAAGTGTGGTCGTAGTTCGGACCCGTCTTGTCCGTTGGAGTAGGGCCGCTGTGTCGAGACCATTTTAGAATTGGCCTGCGGAGTTTAATTAAATGTTAATTATCACTTTAACCTGAAGTTATTTTTACAAGAGACACTTTTTGTCTATGAGTAAAAAACTGTAATTACGTAATATTAGGGTCTTATCTTAGATTTTAGAAGTAAAACTTACTGAGGAACATTTTCAAATCCACAAGTGTCCTGCTCAAAGTTGCAATATGATCCAAATGGCATTTTGTCTGTAAAATAAGTTAATTCATATTTACTTAGGTATTGTCTTCTAAAGTTTTGAACATAAAGACAAAATCATGTATTTTGGAAACCAGCTTACCGCAATTCTGACTTTCATCGCTACCATCGTCGCAGTCTTTGACTAAATCGCAAACTTGTAGGAGTTTGATGCAGGACTCCTTCTGCAAAAAAACATATTGTGTTTATTTATCATATCACCAAAAATCAGGAATAATATTGCTATTTGAAAAAGATAGGATTTTCTACGTATGACGACAGAGTGTCTGATCTTCCTTCACGCTGTGAATTTCATATCTTTGTGTTTAAGATAACGATAAGTGAGAATATAAATCAATAAGAGAAGACCGCCGAAACTTAAATAGACTTATTGAGAGAAGATATGTAAAGATGAAGCGGTTATCACTGTTTAATGTTGATTTTACTTACATTCATAATTCTGCATTTGAGTTGCCCATGCTGGCACTCCCCGTTGAACACCGGTGGTTCGGGCAAGCACTCCACCATTCTGATATTGTCCACGGCAATGTGAGGCAGGGTCTGAGCGAGGGAGACCGTCGCGGGCCGGGTAATCTCAATTATAATACGAATCTCCTGCTGAACCTTGCCCACCATGAACCGGAATGGTTTCCACCTTGAAGTTTAAGATTTTCTATGATATTACTGGTATCTAGGCGAGGCGAGATCAATTATTTTTAGGAAATGAAGGAGTACGCGCTTATTGAAATTTTTTTTTATTAAAACTTTATTGGTCACAAACCTCAACGTCGTCAGTCGTCGTCGTTCTATGCACAACGTTGCGTGATCTATGATAGTAACTGAATGAAAATCCCATTTCATCTAATACAAGAACAGATAAAATATCGAAGATAACACCACCAATTATCTCAAAGATTATCGCGTTCATTAATGATGGATTAACTACTATAATACATACTTAAAATTACTTCCGGCAAAACTATTACGCAAAAAGAACAATGATACTATGGAATGTTAAAAGTTTTTACATCCTTGGTACTGAATAGCCATCCACAAAACATACTAACATCTTAATATGTTTGTATAATATTTATATGTTCTATAAAGTGTAAATAAATAAATAAATTCATACATTTCTATGTTATCCCCGGCGACCTCCTGCAGGATCCACTGTACTCCAGACATGGTAGACTCTGATACCAGTCTGATGCTGGCATTCTGCATCTTGCTCTGATGCAAACGCGCTTCGAACTGTTCGAGAGAGAGGGAAATTTTAATGAGCAATTTAGAAAACGACTTATGCAGAATTCACATAACTGAATTACTTAATATTTGGGTCTCCATATTTCTCTGAACACCCAAAAACACGGTGGCAAATCGTAAAAGAAGCACAAAGATATTCTGTTGTATAGTAAATACTCGTCGTTCGGCCTTATGTCCAAGACATAACCATAACCGACCTGCATTATTGTAAGTGTCATCTGCAATGGCAGAAAGTGCCTTATTTAACGCGATAAAATTAACGCGTTAAATGCGTAAATTTGTGTGTCGATTGACGTGTTAACTAACGCGCTAAATTGTTGCCGACATCTGTATCTTTAACGCATTAGAATCAAATCAATAGCTCCTGCCACATCTGATTCCTAATTCGTTACTAAACACGTTAAAAATATCATTGCATAGATGTGATCAATACTTCAAAGCGATAATTACAGTCTAATATACTACTTAAATGGGGAAAATCACATTTCATAAAACGCTATTAATTGACCTAAGCTTTAAACACCTTAATGAAGGCACAATTACATTCAGCCTTTTCAAATAACGTTGACGCAGGGATGGCAGGTAGGACCATGATACCCACTAGATTAGAAATATGACATTTGCAATCTATCGTCATAAGATGACATTGACAAAATCATAGTTGAAAATAACCTTTACTTGCATTGATGTTAGGAGCCATCCATAAATCATGTCACACATATTTTATGATCTTTGAACCTCCTAACTTTGTCACAATTTTGTAATTTTACAACTACATATTATTTATTTAAAAAATGCGTTACAAAATTAGTTTTATGTTTTTTTTGAATAGATAGTTAAAATTCGTTGTTTTAAAACTTAAATACGTTACGTTTCGATATGTGATGTCACGAAATTCATGACCCCTCTCACTCCTTGTCAAACAATATCACTCTGTGTCGACTCCCTCCCTCCTTAACGTGTGACGTAAGTTATGGATGACCCCTTATTATAGGATAAGCACAAACACATTTATGACACAGGAAGTGAAGCTTGCGTATTAATTTAATTGGCACAATTTGGCACACGAAACTAAGCAATTTTATTTTTAGCATCATATTATGTATTTCTATGAACAATCTGACAGTTACCTTACAAAACTCCCATAGACCACGGAACGGCGGGGATTTTATGGCCATGTTTTCCATCGTAGGATCCACAGGTAAGTAGAGAAAGTGACCTTAAACAATACAACTTAGTTAATGAAAGCATAAAATATTATTATTAGTATTTAATAGTATTCGCTGGATTCAGAAGGCTCAGGACTGGTCTGAGTGGTACAAATTAGGGAAGGGGAAGAACATAAGGTCCAGCTGTTAGCTAGTTAGATACTTTGTCTAGACATTAATAGTTTTCTGTAGAAATAAAATTTTGGAATTTTAAATATTCTTAATAACAATATACAAGTGGGCACTAATAATAAAACTGTATACATTGTTTGAAACAACGTTAAACACAATTTCGAACTGGGTAACCTTTTGGTGACAAAATGTCTAAAGCATCCTTAAAAACGCCTTTTAAAGAATTAATTGATCCCGATTTTAGTTGTAAAATAACAGTTGTTATGACTTCAGCTTTAGAAACCGGCCTGAATTATGGTTCTATGATGTACCCTCCGAGCTGGATATGTGAACGTTGGCAGACCGCTAGATCTTATGCCTTCCCTACACTACTCGAGAAGTAGTACTCTAAAAACTTTGGCTAAAGTCCGAAGTGGATCACTATATACTCGTTCAACTTCGCGATGAGCTCATTTGCTCTTTGTAGCCCTTGACTATGGCCCTTTGACTCGGGCTCAAAAAGCAACAAGAAATGGAAGTCGCCCGAGGCGAGGTAAAGTTTGACGAGGTAAGCCGAGGTGCTTGTCTAAGTTCGTCAAACTTCACGAGTAGTGTAGAGGAGGATTTACGTTTTCCAGCATCTTTTCCCTCAGATACACGGACGCTGTTTTACTAAAAGGATCTTACAATTTTACGAACACATCCAATAAGGCATATTTAGGCCTGTAGTCGTTCGATACCAATACGCAATATAACATTTAGCATTCCGAAGTAATTTGTAATTTTATACGCAATCGGTACCAAACAAGCATTTTTACGCAGGTAGCAGGTTATTTAAGAATTCCCGGGCGTTTCCCGGGTTGTATTTCTCGAAAGTGTGAGAATCATAATCTCTTAGGCGGTACCCTCACCTCTGACATTTAGTTATAGGCACACAGATACATACGTATACACAGGAAACAGAAACGTTTCTACACATGTGTTGCGAAGACACCTGTTCCTCTATCATGCGTCGTTTATTTTGCTCTTACATCGAGAGTAAGAGAGTGAGAGTAAGTGTGTAAGTGATGTCCATCCATAAGCATCTATTTGATAAATTTCGATGTTTGGCGGTAGTCCTTTATTGGGTCTAATCTGTTTTTATGTAAATAACCAAGAAATAAGCCACCTGATGAAAGTGGTCACTCTCGATCAAGATTATCGGTAACACCATAGATTTTTCAAGCCAAGCCCTCAGACGGAGCACGACGCGTCATTTGGCAATTGACTGAACCAAGAGAGTTGTAACAAAAAAATAATAGACTTAGTGTTAAATACTTAAAAGGTACGTAATATGTTTTGACTGAAATCATCCAGATCTTTTTCACAAGCTTTTAATTAACTTATATGTGTCAAATCTTGCGAGCTGAGTTATAACTAGGGGTTTTGGATTTTTACATATTATTACTTCGGTTCCTATGATGATCCATTTTTGTAATAAGCAAGACCTAACTACTCACAAGATTGGATTTCGAGTAAAGAACTGTGTCACGATACATACACATTTTTTAGGGCACGAACACTACAAAACGGCATGATTTTAAGTTTTTATAATTTTAACTTATTTGATTAATATATCCATATTGTTACATGAATGAGTTCTAGGCAAGATAACCGAGCTTTAAAGACTTACATCAATAAATAGCTATATTCTTAAACATAATTTAACCTTATACTTGTTAATGAAACAGAAACATACCGAATACCTACACCTCCTAAAGGTTATGCGTTAGCTTGTTATATGGATCTCTTCGTTAAATATAAAGATCGTATTCAATCCGGCAGTACTTAATACTCCCACACTCTTGAGGTCGAATGATCTGTGGGAAGATGTGACCAATTTAAATGTCAAACGGCAAGCTATTGTGTAACTAGTTTTATTCCAACAGGCGAAGCCCGTAGGTGTTTTGTAGTAGGTACCAAAATTAATCCCTGTATTAGCTGTAACTCACAATAGTATAACTTCTCACAATGTAACAGGAACAAAGAATCAATATATTGAATATAACAATCGATCTTTACTTACTACTTCACTATGAGACCTTGTAGTATTGTTTGTGAATACGAGGGGTTATAACTATTATACGACAAGAGACCTGTGTATGTATGTATGTGTATAGTCCAAAAACGCCTAAGTTGGAATTGCCAGCGAAAGCATTTTGGTTTTCGAAAACCGATTTTCATTACATATTATACATACAAGAATTGTTTGTTTGACAGTACAACATAAGCCATTAAAAAAATGGTTTCAGTCCTACTTTTATTAAACCTCAATATGATTTTGCATTAAACGTTATTGACTTCTTCGCTGAAAGACACGACAACGACACTTTATGTATTGATTATGAACACACGGAAATTACACGTTTGCGAGCGAGTGGTGTGTAGCATAAAGGTGCTGCCACACCAGTTATGTTATAGTGTTATAATAGGTAATGTATTAAAATATTTTATTACTGCAGTGTGGCACCAATGTTGCCGTGTTTACGAAGACGTGGCCAATGACCGAAAATATCGATATAATTACCGTGCCGACACGTCGCGTCGGTTGCGTGCGACCACGACCGACAGCCCAGCCCACATACTTCGACTGTAATGATCTACACGTCATATTAATACTGTTACCGAGAAATATTTACAAGACTTTTTTCGTTAAAAGAAAACTTCCTTGAAAATTATTACTTGATATAAAAATGGAAACCTATGTTTTTAGGGTTCCGTAGTCAAAATGGGAACCCTTATAGTTTCGACATGTTTGTCTGTACAAGAAAGCTGTAATTTGTAATGTAAATACATATTTGTCACAATGTAAAAGTATTACAATAAAATCTTTAAAAAAATCTCGCGTTGCCGAAGGGTTAAAGTGAATTTATTTTCGCGTCTACTTTAATTTAGGGTGACGTTGAATAAGTCTTTCAAAATCATGATGGGTTTGCAAAGACCATTCTTCGATTTACGAATCCGTTTGCTAACTATTTGGTGTTGGGGAATTAAATTTTAAAGAAAAACTATCACATGTACTAGGATTTAGAATTTCGTCAAGATACTGCAGGATGAAAATACATGCCAACACTTATTTATATACAGGTCGTAACCAGTGGTTGATACTTTATAGTGTTACTAACGCATCATGAGTTGTGGTATGAGCTTACCTTCAGAACCCTATCTATACGTTAGCAGGCAATTTATAACAAAAAAATCTTCAAGAAAGTGCAATAAAATAAGCGGTTACTATATTAATGTATTTGTTAAGTTAAACTTCTTCTTCTCGTATTATTATATATGTATATTGCTAAGATATCATTGCAGTTTTCGCGTATCGTATTACAAGTGTATAAATCGAAAACGGATCCCTCGTTTCTTAAATGAAAGGTTCCCTATATCGAATAAACCGACCGTCGTGCGGCGAGGGATCATTGAATTCATTCCTTACTGTCAAAGACGTCTTTATGACGTCACAAAGATTGAATGGCTTTACCCCATACGAAAATGATACATACTGAGAGACAGTGCTGATGTATTCCTGTTTCTGGTTGGTTTAATTTTTCTCGCATCTATATATATTTTTAACCAATTTCAAAAAAGGAGTTGGTTGTCAATTCTTCGGGATCTTTTGTTAGCCGACTGTCACGGAAAGGTTTTTCGCGTATATCTTGTACGTTTGTAATTTCTTTATTACCTCGTATATTCCAAATAGTTGAATGGATTTCGACATTTATGGTATCGTTCTATTCATTAGATAAACCTTAGTGTCCTTAGATAGATGTTTGAAACAGTAGCAGATTTTTGAAGCATAATTAATACGTTACTAAATAAAACTAGACCCACGGTACTAGAAATGCCTCCGAATGTATAATATATATATATATAAAGGGTTTGAGTGGTACAAATTAAGGGAGGGCTATATCCAACAGTGGACATTCAAAGGCTAATAGTGTAATGGATAATAATGGATATATAGTATATTAAATATACAACTACATCGACTTCAGAAGCAATTGTAGGTCTTCAGTTTATTATTTCATACGTTTAAGTCAATATTTTTGGAGTCGGTTCTATTTTGTGTTAAATAAAATGATATCGGACAGTCGCAACAATGCGGGAATACATAAAATTCCATTGATTTACAAAACCCGTACTTTTGACAAAAAAGTGATTCACAGAATTATTTTCGACAGGGACGTGAATTATCGCAAAATCTGTGTATTAAGGATTGACTATAATTTCACATGAAGTGTCGTGAATGGTAAAGAGCTCTCACTTAGCAAGGGTGAACGGGCATTGACGATTAAGAAACAGTAGTCATAATTAGCAGTAGAACAAAAAAATATATAAGACAACGCCATCTATGTGTTTATTTATTTATCATGTTTCAAAAGAGGTTCATTGCCATACAATTGAATCGGCAACCAATTATCTGTCAACAAAGCGAGGATCGGTCCGTAATGCAAACAATTAAAATGCATAATTTATTCAACAATATATTTTTCAGATAGATATGAAAACCTCCGCGTGATACAACCAACGGCGCAATATATTACAATTTGCGGGTAGTCGGGAAACGGGCGCCGTAATTAATATCAAGTTTGCGTAAAATTTACCGCTGAAACTATTGTTCCTGGTAATTTCATCTCTGTTCCAAATCATTAAGGTGTATTATCGTACGCTCGCGGTTGTCAGAGATTGCCTTTTAAATTTCCATATAGTTCAAAGATGAGTTTCATTGTAGTAATGTGAACTACTTTAATTTGTTTTTAGTGTAAACCAAATATACGAAATTTAATTTTAATTCTAGTATTTTTTAATTTAATATCCAGAAGTAAATAAGTCACTTTAATCAACCTTTATAAATCCTGATGATGCGGAGGCACTACATTGTAATTAAAGGATATAAAGACCATTTGAATGTGTTCCAAATCGATTGCATGTTGCAATTGGTACGTTTCTGTTCCTTTGTTGTATAGAAGTATATATTCCTAAAAAGATACTACAAAGGGTAGCTAGTGCACAAATAACTAAAATTCAAACAACGAATTTATTTCTCCACCGTCGCGTTAGCACAAATTGGCCGTTTCGCAAAACATCAAAACAAACATAAATCGCGACAAGAGTTCAACAATTTGTATTGCGAACTTTGTCCTGATAGCGAACAAGCGCGTTGGCCGTTTGGAGGGAAGTTTAAATTTTGACCCCTAGGTACCTGCAATAAGACTCACCGCGGTTCATCGTCACGTTATTCATTCACATTTTATTAATAAACGTTTTACAGTTAGTGGATAGGATTGTATTTTAAAACATTATCATCAGATC
>DWPA01006535.1:0-10928 GCA_018251375.1 Calpodes ethlius
TCAGATACATAACATTATATTTATTTACGATAAATTATATTGAATACTGGACTTACTTCAAACGGGCTCAACTCAATAATAAGACCACTATTGATCATCGCTGCCAACTCCTTGTTATACTCCTTGGCATCATTGAACTCCTTCAGGACTTTCTGCACCAGGCCATCCGTCTGCTTCTTGTTCCTGTACTTATCATGTATGATCTTCAGTATACCAGCAGGACTCTTTTTCACAATGCCATTGAGAGCTTCACAACTTGGACACTTGGTGCATGATTTGGACTTCTTCAGTACAGCGGCGCGAAGATTCTTCTTATGAAGGTAAGTGATCTCAGGGTTCATGAATTTCCGACGGAAGCTCTTTTTCAATGGCTCTGGTAACATTACTTTTGCACAATCCTATAAAATAAATCAATACAACTTATTTATACAGTCAAAAATGTTTAAAAATGTTTTTATACATCATCTTTATTCAATTAAAAATATAATATAAGCTATGGAACTAATATTAAGTTTAATAACATCAATAGTAAAGATAATCTTGTTTTTCATTACCTTACATATAGTCTGCAATATGGTGATGATGGAACGGAAGTACCCAACGTGGAACACGGGGAGAGCCAAGTCTATGTACCCATAGTGTCCGACGCAGTCTGACAGGCCGAGACCACATGACTCACAATTAGCATCTTTCTGGTTTGTGCCCTGTAACACATCTCATAAGTTAATGACGAATATTATTAAGGTTAGATACAACAATGTAATATTCTATATGTAGCAATTTAATTGAACTTGAAAATGATGTAATATTTGTCAATATTAAACTCTATACAGGAAACTTCAATGAAGCAAAAAAATAACTTTAAAGCACAGAAATTTTAAGTTGAATCTAACATTTTTTAATTCCAAAAGTTCTGTATAATTTATTTTCACTTCATATTTTTTTTTTTTGCATAATTTAAATTATCTCTCATTATCTACTTGACCATAACTTTTTAAGGCGCAATAAAATATTTGGTATGTTTAATTCCATTGTCCACAATGTACACTGGTATTCAAATGATTGCAACTTATTTAAATATAAAATACAACAGTTAATTTTGTTTAAAAATACTGGTTACTTATACAAATTTATTTATAAGTTGAATGTTCTTTGTTTAAATATTAGTCCACAAAGTAAAATACTCAACGACGTGGACTATGTGTTTTCTTACAAAAATAATATAGCTTACCATGCGCCGGTCTAAAACCCTGTAGCTAGCCGGCACTCTCTGTCCATCTTGAGCGTACAAATTCTTAGTGATGACCTGAATGTGAGCTGCCTTTTGAATGTCCGCTGCACTATCTACGTTAAAAGTAACGTGGGAGCTGAGGAAAAACACACAATACACAAATAATGTAATAAAATGTAAAATTTCAAAGTAAATAGAAAAGATACAATGCTGAATTCTTAATTCAGTCAAACCTAAATTTTAATTTTTCAAGTTATTTTCTTTTTCCGGCATATTACACTGTATTTACATAAAGAAATATAATTTAATTTATCAAAAATACTGATCACGGTACATGTAAACATAACCTTACTAACATTTTCCTTCCCACGTAAGTCTCACGATATTGTTCTTTAGGCATTTTCAATTACTTAAATAATATAAACATAGAACTAGTCACTTAGCATATAATGACAAAAAAAATGTATGGTTATAATTAAAGTTTTAAAACAGATTTCTTTTTGTATTGATATTTTGTCTGATCAATAGACCCGTATCTCATCATCAAACAGGATCTTCCGACAATATGACATTTAACATTGTCAAATCAGCTGTTGACAGTTCATAAACCAATGCTATAGACATAGCTCTGGCGATGTAAACAAACCGATTTTCTATTCACGTTTACGCTTCGACAATGTATGACAACTGACATTTAACGCAGAAAAAAAATTCAACCGTGTGCGTGAACAGAAAAGCGTTTTGTATCAACTCCCAAAACAAAGATACTACGTACCAAATAAGCATGAGACTAAAATATTATGTTCTTGGTTCTAATCCCATGGTGGTAGACCAGGATCTGGTAAGGCGAGAGAACCAGCCTCTTATTTGATATTAAAGCTTTTAGTGGTGATATTTTATTTATTCCCATGTATCCAAAGCAGTGATAGAGGCTGGTTCAAATGTTGGATCCAGGACGTGAGGGCGGGAGTTTGAATCCTGAGCACAACCTTTTATTTTCTAAAAGTTATTTGCGTATTATAGATTAGTTATCACTTGCTTCGACGAAGGAAAATATTATGAGGAAACCTGCACACCCGAGATTTCTCCATAATGTTTGCGAAGGAATGTGGAGTACTAATACGACAACAACAACTAATACGACACAAAATGCTACATAATTAAATGTTATCATTCTTTATTTTTGACACGACACTTTTTTTCCTTGCGTTAACATTTGAACGCCTTAAATATACCTTTAAAACTAACGTAATAGACATTATTATCAAAATAAAAAAACAACAAAATAAATATACAAGATAATTAAGTATATTGTTAAATAAATGAATATTTTTTTTTGTAGGACAAATTATTGGCAAAAGAGAAATGTTACAGAAAAATAATTTATTTCTACCATTTAGTAGTTTTTATCGGCAACACTAATCCCGTTCATATGTTTCTGGCGTAAAAAGAAGCGCCCAGCGCGCCGTTTTTTGGCTTGTCAACTGAAACCACGCAACAATTTTCTCTTTAGTAATCTAGATAAATGTTACAAATTTCCTAATGTTCTATTCAAAAGACTGTAACTATCGATGCGCCGTACAAAGTTAAGTGAAGTACAAGTGCAGTGTCATCGTAAATCGTGCTAAAATTCGTTTTCCCACCGACTTGACCCGCGAACTCTCAACATGCCTCTGTTGAAAAGAAAAGCATTTGAGAAATACACGGCGTCGGACTACTTGCGGGACGACGATGAGGTCTTCCACTGTGAAGTCACTGACGAGATATTCAAGGATTATGAGTGAGTTCGGATTATTATAATATTTTCGCGCAAATTTTACAAAAACCCTTGTGAATTGTATTTATCCGTTATCGAGGGCCGTCGACATTGCTACCGCTCGGTAGCTCGTGCCGTAAAACGAGCGTGACACAACGTTTCACAAATTCATCGCGTCGCAACGTATTTGTATGACGTTTAGTTATGTTTTTAATGTTATTTCTTTCGCAGGGAGTATTGCGAGAGGATCATACTTGTCAATTCCATGGTGTGGACATGTGAAATGACAGGGAAGAACAACCTAACATATGCAGAGGCTTTGGAGAGCGAGAAAAATGCGAGGAAATCTCTTAAGGACTTTCCCATGGAGCTCCGGATCCCCATTCTATACTTGGCTGCAAAGACCAAGCGGTGTTCTTTTATGGATATGGCTGAGGATGTATTTAATTTCGTAAGGGAGCGCTACTTTGTTGGGGAGTCTGTGGAGGCTTGCTTAGAGGGTGATGTTTGGCGCCAGTCGCACATACTCTCTGTCACCGCACAGAAACAGCATCCAGATAGGTAAGCTCCTACACTGCATCATTTATTTCTTATATCCAACTGTTGACATTGAAATGAATACATGAGTACCCAAGGCTTTCACCATTGAACAACTATTGACTTTCACCTCTGAAACAATTTTTATTAATCTTTTTATTTTACTAGAAGTATATAAGAAATATGCCAATTGGGTTCCCTTTGTTCTATTAGAAATATTTATATGCATACACAGTCTAATTTGATTAGGTGGCCTTGGTGTTGTGGTACAGATATAGTTGAAGTAAGTGTTTGTTGTGTAATACCGCTTGAAGTACATCAGCAACACTGAATAAATACATGTGAATATATTTATGAAATAAAATCATAAAAAAAATTCATTTAGGGATATATCATGTAATACTTTTAGTTATATGATATTACTTTACTATCCTTTCTCATTGCTTTTTAAATATCCTCTCATAATGTAAGAGATACTGAGGGTTAAAGGTCATAGTTCAGACCATTATAAAAATTTGAATCAAGGCCCTTTTCCACTTAAAAGTGCTTTAAGTTACCAAATGAGGAGTAAAAAAAAACATTGTATACTCTCTTGTTGAGTAAATGTAATTTTGTCACAAACAAAACAATAATATTTAACTATTATCTATAAATACTTTTCTCTGACCTTGGCAGTTAAAAGTTCTCTTGGCTGGAAAATAGTTATGGTTGTATGATCCATACAATTTAGAATTGGGTACAGGGTTCAAATATAAACTCACAATTAAAGGGACTAATAACATTTAAACATCTTGCCTGTCATTGTTATATGTCTTGTGTTAGATTTATGCAAATCAATTATTGTTGATCTATGTTGGTTAAAATGTTCAACACCTGGGTTGGTTAACACCTCCAATAGAACAGTATAGTGAAGTAAGCTCTAGGTTCTTAGTTAAAAAGGGTGATGTATGTCATGTTTTTATAAAATCATAATGACTGATTTTGGTATATAAAAATTAATTAACCTATATGTACACTTATTTATTAATTTATGATGTTACTTTTCAATATGAAATCTTTCTAAAGTCTTATAACATTAAATCAAGTTCATTTAATCATGTACATCTTTGGTTAAGATGTATGTACATGAGATTTTTTGCTTGTACAACTATTTGGAAAGGTGATTTATTATCTAGAACAATAAAAGGTGAAAGAAACTCCTTAGCACATCTTATAAATTTAAATTTCAAATATTATGTTTTTGTTGAATTTCAGTACAATTATGTATCAACTGTTTAAATTAGATGTTGTTAAATGCTGCCAATAGGTGTGCAAATATTACACAGTAAATTTAAAATGCTATTCTGTGCTTTTTACTAGTAACAGATATAAAATGGTATCTTAATGATAATTTTCTAGAAAGGTATTTAACAAAGGCAGATTTCCCGCCAGGAATCTATCCTACCTGGGAAGTAGTTGAGTTCTGATAGATGGTGTTCAGAACTTGTTGGGTACTCGAAATATCTGTAGAATGATGTAGATCGAGTATGACATTACTGCATGATATTTAGTACATTGTACCTATAGATCAACTCATACTAATCTGAAACCTCTTTTAAATCTATCATATTAGCTCTAAGAAACAAGGTTTCCCTTTTTTTTTTGAGAGTATTTTTTTTAACTTGGACATAAATAATATTTTAAAGAGGGTAAACTAATTATTTTCTTATGAGTTAGTAGTTAATAATAATACACTTATAGTGTGGGGTTTCATAGTGGTGGGCTAGTTGACTATTACTTGTTAACATGCTTTCAATAATGTGAAGAGCTTCCGTTAAGCAATTTAGCTGTCAAAACCCTTGGACCTCTATCACCAGCCTACATCAATCTGCACTGGTCTAGTGTTGTCGTAACATTACCATAAATTACGAGAACAAACTCGTTACTACGCAGTGATTATTAAGTAGGCGTGAAGCTTATATTTCAAGAGGAGTAATTTGTGTTATTTATTTTTTTGGTGAACTCTGCCTTGCTTCACTTCGGAAATAGTTTACTTAGAGAACTGTACCCTAATTACAGTTGAAGTAACCAAACAGGATTTTAATACCACATTACAATAGAGACACACTACATAACGGTTTTTTAAAATACATTTTTGGTCAGGTGTTAAATTAGTTACTTATTGACTCTTTATAAATTGTGTGATTTCTCATTACTCATTTAAGTGATTTGTGTACTCTAGATGTAAAATTTCTATAAGCCATTCGTAAAGTATATAGTAACTTTCGCTATACCAGTGTTTCAATATCTCTAATAGTTTGTCTGATTCCTTGGTATTCCCTATCATTTACCTTTGATTTTAAATTTCATAATTAATTAAGTAATTGCGCAAAATCTTGAATAAATTTCGCTATGGCGGTATGTCCGTATCTCTTACAGTTTGGGTGATTAATTCGTGTTCCACACTTTAATAATTGCATATAACTTGTTATAACTTTGAAAGCACGACGGACTATCGAAGTACGGAAGCGGGCAAAAATTTTGTTACTTGCGGTGATGAGCCATCCTTCTATTGATAAGGCCCACTTTTGTTTAACTGTCAGAAAATGTTTAGCTAATTTCACTCTTATTTTTTGACCTGTATTACACCCATGATGCTTTTAATGTTGGTGACGTTTACTGTCAGGTGATAATAAAAAAAATAACAGATCAACGAATTATCTTTTTACAGCAAATCAATTCTCCCTCCATCCGCGTACTGTTATGAAGTGGAACAGTTCGATGAATCAGAGCCGGCCGCCACCGGGCAGCTCGGCACGGCGCCGTACGATCGCGTGCGCCGCCGCAAGGGCGTCTATACGAGGGACAAGAGCAGACTGTTCCTCAAGCAGTTTATTGTTCCCGGCAACGGCGGGTTGATTACTATTAAGGTAAGCATTTCTATGCCTATATCAAATTAGTGTTGATAAATTTATGACAGTAGTTCGTAGATATTTTAAATCTTCATCATCAAACAAAAAGATATTCTTGTAGACTTCATATAGCTTACTTTTGCACAAAACCAACTTTGGCAACAATGTTCATGTATAGTTGTTCTCCATTACAGGAATCAGCACTGGAAAAGTACAGCATTCACAAAGTACACTTTGATCAGATATTCACGGGCAGCCCGCCCGAGTTTCCATCCTCTAAGAAACTTATTAAGAACAGCATGTCGCCCGTCGCGTCCAAGAGCTTCACTAAACCCGGCTCTGCGGCCAAACTCAACAGATCCCTGAAGAAAATCAGTCCAGACAAAAAGGGTAGACAGGAATCAATGGATAAATTCTTGAAGAAAACAGACAAATCTGAAGGTAACCACACAAGCATGATGTGTGTACTATTTTTGATGTGGTTGTTGTAATATTTAAAGTGGATTATTTTTTGTTTTTAACATTATAAATAAAAGTTAAATGGTGTATCTGATATTAACTGCAACATAGTTAATATTATAAGAGTTTACAGTACATGTGACTAATCTTATTTATTTCAGTTTCTCCAGCTTCAAAAATCAAAACACCAGTGGATCCAGCTAAAAAGAAAGTGGAAACTGAGTTGATGGAGAAAATGAGAAAGGCTGAGGAGTTGATGCGGAAGCGGCGAGAGGAGGAGAAGGCGCGCAAGAAAGAGAAGACCGCTCGTCTCCAGGCCTACATGAAGGAGTGGCAGAAGGTCAAAGATGACTTGGAGTTAGAGGACCATAAGGTTAGGAATTTTATGTCAGCTCGCAGGAGGGATTCTAAAGCATTTCTGCTGTTTTCTAGAACATTTCATCAGCCAGTGTATCATAGCCAAATGTTGTTTGCAATGATACATTACTTATTTTACAATATAGAATTGAGTAACAAATCTTGATTTTATAAACTTAATACCGAAGAAGATGGAAATGTAGAAAGATTATTTCTTCTTATATAAGACTAATCTGGTTCTTCTCTGCTTTCTCTCTTCAGATAATTCCAAAGGGCACCCCAGTAGAAGTGGAGGGCATACCACACAAGCATTTTGGGGACTTCCTCTCTGTCTTAGACTTTGTCCACACTTATGCTGAAGTTCTAAAAGCCAGGGATGTGTTCCATTCGGAGCTGGACTTGGAGACATTTCGGAAGGCTCTCACCGTGAAAGAACACGCCGGTCTCTTCAGTGATCTAGTGCAGATGTTTCTCACTGCCATTTTCTCCCTACAAGAAGATGAAGCTGAGGAGTATAATGAGAATGGTGGGATTCAGGAGTCCACTGGTTAGTAACAATTAATACTTTATTATTAATATATACCTATTTCCATAGAGTAATTTACTTTCTGGAAACCTCAAATTGGTGTTAATTGAGAAAATGAATACACAATTACACATATATCATGATAATCTGAAGTGCTTCAGATCAGAATATAGTATTAAATAACTCAATTATGTTAAAGCTTGTTTAATTTAAATGTAGCTTAAATTTTAACTATAGTGTCCATTAATTCGAAATGTTAATAATATTTTCAGGAGATCAACAAGTGGATGTTGAAATGGGCACAACAAAAGCGGTGGAGTTAGCAACAAAAGCCGGCAAATGGTCACAAACCTACCTGGGCAGTCCTCTCAGCAAGCTGCCCCTAGACCCCACTACAGTTAGCGAAGTGCTAAGGTCAGCATGGTGATTTTAAAATGTTAATTAGAAAATAATATTTTTATGTTAACTTTGACTTAAGATTGAATTGTATTCTATGATCAGACTGCATCTACTGTCGTCCGGCGGCGCGGCGGGGGCTCGCTGTGTGGCGTGGCGTTGTCATCAGCGGGGCGGCTACAGCAGTGCGGACGACCCCGGGCTGCGGCTGCGCGTGGCGCACCCCGGTCTCCTGCGCCGTCTGGCCCTCATGCACGTCGCCGACCTACCGCTAGGTGAGTCTGCGTGCATCATGAGGGTAATGCAATTAATCAGATGTCAAGTTGCTGAAAATGTTGAGGTTATTATCACATCATGAAATAAGTAAATGAAGCTTTGGTTAAGTGTTTGATACTTTAGAGTTTATCATGAGATCTGTTACCATTTGAGTGTCTGTTAATAGACAGCTAATAAAATTACATAATTGTAGTTGTCCAATGATTTAGTTTTATTTTCCAGATGATAAATTCCGAATAATCCAGTGCTTGATGAACCAAGTGCTGAGCTACGCCACCGTCCGCGACATTATAGAGGAGAAACTGGACGAGCACAGGAACACCAAGCAGTCACTGAGATTGCTGCAGGTTAGTAGCATGCTCCAACTAACATATGATAATAATAATAATTTGTTTATTTGCTCTCACAATATGTTAACAATTACTGCAAGCTAGGTAATATACCCTAACAGTTAACATATACTTTATACTGTTATGTCTCTGCAACAGCTGCGACCTGACGCGTTAATTACCTCGTTAACAATGACACTACGTACATGTGACCAACAGTTTAGCTCATTAAGGTTAATTAAGGTGCATTTTTATATTGACATAACATTGACTCAGGTGTGACGTTGTAAATTCTGTTTGTGTAGATAAAACATTTGAATTTGAATTTTACCTGCTGTTAGTTCAATGAGTACTCAATATCAATGTTCATATTCAACTTAGTTTATTGTTAATTGCCTCACAATTAGTCTCAATTCTGGGGGATAATACCAAGAGACATGTATCTTTATGAGCTGGAGTTTGCTTTTAACCAAATTGTTTTAACCATTCCAGATTAACGAGCGCAAGCGTGAAGCACAACTAATAGCTTCACGACAGGAACTGAAGAAGGAGGCTTTGTCTAAGAAGGAAGAGCAGAAGCTGACAGGAGAGAAGTCGAAGGCGGTGGACGAGGAGCTGAAGGTGGCTTTAGAGAGGCTAGCCAAGGACAGCGAGACCAAGAAGCTGGAGTACGAGAAGAAAGTGAAGGAGCTGCAGGCACAGCTCTTTGATTATACTACATATGTCGGTAAGTTGGTTATTTATATATATATAATGTATTTTGTATATAATAATGGTTCAAATAAATATGGTACATATGGTACGGTTTCCTTAAAGAGAAATAAAAAAGAATGAATCTGAAAATAAGCCCAGTTGAGGTGAAAAAGTACAATTATATTTCATGAATGTCGATATAGATAATCTGCTCTTGACAATATTGACGGTGACCATTCTGTCTTTATTGATCTCTACTACCGTTATTCCAGGGTCAGATCGCGGTTATCGTCGTTATTGGCTTTGCCGGCGGGTGGGAGGGCTGTTTGTGGAAGCGGGCGCCGAGCCTCGCGGCCCTTGTCGCGCCAAGCCTCTGCCGCCCCCGCCCAGTGCCAGCGCCACCGGCGACCTGTTCGCCTATGTTACCGAACTCTACCATCTCGAGAGAGAGCGCGAGCGACAGCGGGAGAGAGGTACGTGTAATATATAGATTTATTCATAATGTAATAATGTGTAAAAATGAAGGATAACGATCATCACAGACTGACGGACTGATGACTAATTAAATAACAGTTTATATTCAGCCTAAATTTTTTTCACAAGCGATAGTAATTGGGAACACAAAATTAAAATAGGGTTAGGCTTATACAAGAGCAGCGAATATTTGCCAGTATTTTACATAATCGATTCGCCAGCGGGCAGCGACAAGGAGAACGAGTCGGCGGCCAACTCCCGCGGCGGCTCGCCGAAGAAGCCGTTGAGCAACGTGAACGGCGTGTCGCACAAGCCACTCGCGGATGGCGGGGGCGGCGGCGGAGGCGGAGGGGGCGCGCAGCAGGCGAGCGAGCTGCTCGTGTGCACCGCCGACCGCGACATCTGCCCCGTGCACGGGAAGGTATACACGGTTACAGTTAATAATTGTAAATAACTTCATATTTGATGTAAGGAATATGACGTCAACCAACGCAGCCCTTTCTTTATTGGCTCTTCCCTTTAGTTACAACTATTGCTTTACATACTCTATGAGAAAAATGAATAGAAGGTGTGATTGAAGTATTACATTTTTCCTTCAAATTATTTGTTCAAATATTTTGTTGTATGTGATTAAGGTGGACCGTCCCCGGTGGTGGGTGTACCACACGGAGGAGCAGCTCGAGGCGTTGATCGAGTCGCTGAACAAGCGCGGGCTGCGCGAGGGCGAGCTCCGGCAGGCGCTGGAGTCGGACAGAACGCACATCGTCGACCACATCAAGAAGTGTCCGATGAACCTGCTCAACGGAACTGGGGCGCCGGTCAGTTGTTCAACTCCCTGATATCGTTACGATTGGTTTTGATATATTTTTTAGGTGTTTAGCTGACAAGCTAATGGATATGAATAACAATATAGGAATTACTGTTTTGTTGATGGACGTCCAAGATAGAAAGTACTGGCTACATTCTATTCTGGATCATAAGCCAAGGTTACCAGTTCTTATTC
>DWPA01006536.1:0-10928 GCA_018251375.1 Calpodes ethlius
ATGATCGAATGCATGGTATGCGATTCTATAAAGGACATATAGACAAACATTCATTTTTATATATATAGAAGAAGTATATATCCTAGCTTTGTTTTTTCGTTAACTTACTTGTGTGTACATAAAAAAATATATTTCAGATGTAGAAGATAGAACAGCACCTCCACGCACGAAAGTTCGTTATGATTATGAATATGAAGACTAATAATAATTACAATTTGTTGTTACTTCAAGTCATTTTCTGTAACAATTTTGCAATAGCATAATAAAACAATAGAAGCATAAAATTATCTCCGGCCACATTGAAATGATTGCTATTATTATCTTCCTATCACAGCCAATAAATGGCAGTGACCAAAATTTGATGTGACGATTTGATTTCCTTATTACATTTATACGTCCAAATAATTTTTTATTTCATCTTAAAATATAATTGCCTTTTAGGTAAAGCCTTAAATATAAATAGGATGCTTTGGATATTGTTTTTAATTCGAGATATTTTGTATTTTAAGTTGTCTTGTTTCCAGGCTAAAATTGCGTTCTCTCCAAGCCTATATCAGCGTAATCACCACCATGTAATAGTTTATTACAATCCTCATAGTTTTTGTGTACATCATAATGTTTCTTGTGTACACCATCTAATCCAGGACTTCCCAAACTATTTTAGGCAACACTCTTTTCCAAAATAAACTGATATCTCACATTCACTTTAATTACATCCTACTGGAATATTTATCATAATACATAACAATAAGTTGTGTTAATTAATAGACTTAAATTTTTAACTCTGGTCGACTCTCAAATTCAGTTTACGATATTAAACTGTAGCCTAGTCGGTAGTGATCCTGGTCCTTGGTGCGATTCTCGGTCGGGGCAAATATTTATATGACAGATAAATGTTTGTTCTCGGGTCATGGGTGTTAGTGACACGTGATTTGTGTTATTCATGCTGCCAGTGACACAGAGAATCCTACTACGAGGGTATGATTTTGTTAGCGTTTCTTTTTTTTTTTTTTTTAACTGTATATGATACTTAATGTTGTCCGCGACTTCATTCGCATGTGAAAATAGAATAGCAATATAAAGTTTGTCGATTCCTTTCATTTACCGTTGGTTGCTAGGCAAACGCTTTGTTGTTAACACTTCCAACAGACATGAGATATTTAATGAAATTTATTTTCGTGGTGAATAGCCTATGGTACTCATCATCCTTCAAACTATCTCCACACCAAAACCTTACCATAAGGACGCTTTACTATGCCGTGAAAGAAGGATAAACAAACAAACAAACAAACACGATTTTGCATTTATAATATTATTATATATATAGTCTATAGTTGCTGCCTACTTTGGATAGCGATAGTCGTGGATATGCGATATTCTCCAGCATGCCGGATGAGAGCCGGATACTTTCCTATATAACATCCGGAATTTCGCGCGCTATTTTTCTCTCCGTACAATTGCATCCAATATCGCTTCTATCGTGGAGAATCGTCCGAATAGGTCTTTTTCGATGGTAAATTCTACTTCCAATGAATCGTACAATGTCATTTTTGTTTTTTTAATTTGCTTTGAAGTTTCTTTTATGACTCGATTTAATTATTTATCACCAGTTATATACCAGTTCGTACTTATATATTTTATAATTGACTAGCTGTACCCTGCGCGCGTTGCTACGCCAATACAAACTGTCATGGCGATATGTGTAATTCATAAAAATAATAATGGCGCCACCTGTCGAAGATAGATCGTACCAACTTAGAAACCTTCGTGAGTTCATACACAACAACTTTGCTTAATATCATCACATACATTAATTTTTATATATTAGAGATAATTAATTATTTGAATAGATTTAATTATCCTGTACTTCATAAGGATAACAAAGGAGCTTGCAACGCCACCATCCTATAGACATCTGTGAGAACCTCGAATATGAGGTAGGTGGAACTTAGTCAGTAGGTATTAAGCGTTAATAAGATTATCAGCTTTTAATTACTTATTAGTAATGGAACTTTGAACGTCAGATTAAAATTTAGTAACTATTAGTTGTTCAGTTAATAATCGTTAATCATTTGTCCCCTTCGAGCTGGTCGTTGCTACCTATGAGGACAGATGATCGCCTCTTGTTTAAATTATTAATAACCCATCAGATCGGAACTCAATTGTTATAAGGCAATTATTATACGGCACATACAGGTGGCGGGTATCATCTTACAAAACTAGGGTGTCTAAAATTGTAAGCCGTACATTTTAACTTTAATTATAATATTAGTTGGGCATGTAAATTGAATGAACGTAGGTAAAGGATGAGTTTCAGAAAGAAATATTTAAAATTTTAACAAAAACAAATATTTATCCCTAAGGTTTACACTGTGAGATACATCAGGTTGGCTTTTAATACATTTATATTAAAAAAAAGAATAAAAATACGCTTTTAAAATACAAAAAAATTGTAACTGTGCTGTTCATAGGTGATGAGTTACCTCGATTGTAGCCAATTATGAGTGTGTTGTACCATAACTAAAGCAATGTGTTAAATTTCAACTTCGAAGGATGAGAAGAAGCAGTTTTAATTCAGCTTGCAAGATTTGACGCACACTAACATACTCCAAACCCCAAGTCCCCCAAAGTCAAACGTCTTAAACGCATAAACAGCAATTTTTAATAACTATAGACCCATTCTGCGCTATATATTTTAAGTTTTATTTTAATTAATAGTATCAGACACTTTAAGGATATTAAGTTATTATTAGTTCTTTATTTCTTCTTCTCTCTTCTTTTTTGTCCTGCAAATCAAGCAAATATACCCTTAGTTGGTGATGTCTATGACAGTAGTCACTTACAATCAAGTGGACAGTCTGCTCGTTTGACGCCTATATTTAAATAAAAGAATGCATGTTTTAAAAAATCTACTGATTTGAGCACTTTTAAGATTAATCTATTATTTTTCATATAACTTATAATTGAACCGTAATTCATAATGTCAAAGGATTAGTTCACATTGACAGTGTTTAATCTTTAAAACTCTTCAGATTGAATAAACAAATGAGTATATGTGTCTTATTATCCGTGTGCGTGTCAAATACATGGTAGTGTGTAATGTTTTATTTATTGATTTAATGTACTCTATAAGCATTATTATTGAAAAATATGAGCGTTTTGCACTTCTCCTACATATAAACTATAAGTGTGCCAAATTTCATACGACACGTCGGCTCGCGCAATTGTCGTAAAAAGGAGTCCAAAGTTTTTCCTTCACGTATTAATTTTATAGATATATACGCGAAGTCTGCGTATACAGTTACCATTCCCTTGCCAGCCATGTCACTCACCAAATACATAGTATATTTCATCATAATATGCCGGCCAGGGTGTTGAGGGCCAGTACTTCACTTCTCCCCTATATCGTGTTATTGATATCCGAGAACGAAGATTACTTATCATTGAAAATCACTTTGCTTCTTTGTTTGCTACATACATAAAGATATCTTATTTCATAAACGTTTACAATAATTCTAGTAATAATATGTATCTACAAGCTTCATAAAACGTATCTATATATATAAAAATGAATGTTTGTCTGTATGTCCTTTATAAAATTGTAAACTATGCATTTGATCATGTGATGAAATTTAGCAAAGTTGTGTATGAGCCCACGAAGGTTTCTGAATAGGCAAGACCAATTTTCGACAGATGGCCCACTGACGTTACCTTATTTTAGTTATTGGCGTAGCAACGCGCGTAAGGTTCAGCTAGTTGAACATAAAACTACTGTAATAAAAAAAACAGTAATTCTAAAACTAATACAGCGCCATCTAGTTTATCAAATAGTAAATATCAAACCACAGATCACATCAAACACAGAGTAAACAAATAATTTCTATGCATTTTTTTATTATAAACATCAATAGTTAATTAGTAACGTAACTATAACATCGATAATTACTTTAAACTCTAGGTAATTCATTGAGATTAAATCTTACAACCAATGCGTAAATCTATTATACTCGATATAAAGATACTTATCCATTTACTTGATAGTAAATTAAATAGCATAACCATTATTTTATGATATCAGCGCTTAGTATCAAGCCAAAACAATGTGACTATTTATTTTTATCAATTTATCTTACATTTAATTGTATATATTAACGTTATTTGATAATCACTCGACCGATATAATAAACAAATGAAAACCCATGTAGTAGTTTTTATCTTTATCTCATTTAAATAAATCTTTGTTTTAGGCAAGACCACCGTGGTCACTTACCATCCTCTTGAGTCCTATGCCAACGGACTCATCATGTTCCAGATAGACTTGAGTAACAATTATTTCTTTTTCCTATCTATTTTCCCTCCCGCTTATCATCAGCTAGAACTATAGAAGCCAAAAGATTCAACAGCTGAGCCCGATGGAATAGTTGTATATTGGGACCTGGCTACAATTAAACCTATTTGTTATGTCCAAATTTACATACAATCGTACAAGCCATAATTTATTTATTTAATAAATAATAATACCACGGCACAGGTCATGTCACCGTTAAAGATCATTTTATAAAACAGTAGAGTCCGAAGTAGTAAATGAGTAAGCACCTTTATAGCTAGGGCTGGCAACACTGAACATAATGTTGTACTCAGCATTAATTTAATTAATTAAACCTTCCTCTATATTTTTAGTATTCACTATTATTTTAGGGCTCGATTTTTTCCCTCTCCTGTTATTTGTTTAACCATAAATTACTGAGATTTTACGAGTATCTTAGTTAACAAGAATAATTAAATTATTACTTTAGTTTATATTATGCTTTATAATAATAACTAGGTAGTACTTTTTTAGTTGTACTATTTTAATTCGATATATTTTTAGTTAATTATAATATACTTAGTCAGTATAATAATATTTTTTTAAACTGTCTAAAATAAAAACTTAAAGGTTAAGTAATAACAAGCAACACTATTATTTGACAGATATTTTGACAGTTACTAGTCATTTCACTGAGGCTTATAAATAAATGTAATATAGATAAAGACTGAGACGGCAATACATTATCGTAACTAGCGCTTTGTCTTCTGCTCCCTGAGCTGCCTCGCAAGCCACGCCACGCCGTCCGCCAGGCCCGCGCCCGACAGTGCACTAGACGAGCAGATGTGCCAGGGTTTGTCTGTGATACGCTCCAAACCTAGCGCTGGAAACATCGACATAATTAACTGTACCAGATCATAATATATAACAAATCAACTACGTAAGCCTCGGGGCCAGACTATTAGTCTATCTGTGCCTGTTTGTATGATTGTTTATCTGTTTGTCTGTTCGTCTATCTGACTGTTTGATTCTTTCTGTTTTGTATATATTTATTTATTGCGATAAAGTTGTACGACGTTTTATCCAGCAGTAGGGAGAAACAGAGAGAAATAGGTCAATAAATAAATGGTAGTAGTGGTACGTACCAGCAGCAACGTGAGTGGCGGAGAGCGCGTGCGGTGCGTCACACTTGTTGGCCAGCAGCAGGATAGGAACCCGGCGAGCAGCCAGCGCAGGATGTGCCAACATCAACTCCAGCTCCTCGCGCGCCACCACTGAAACACCACCGGTACATTCTTTCTTCCTCTTTCTCTCACCGAAAGATGATGCATAGGAGTTCATCTCCATGTGCGGCGATGGTCTCATACCATTACCGATCAACATATAAAAAAACTTCTTTTTTTTTAGTACCCTCCTTATTCGTAATTCATGAGGTCTCATAAAAAGAAATGAAAACAAAAAAAAAATATTATAATTGTAACAAATAAAATGGTTAATAATAAAACATGTTTAACACAAATTGAACAATACATTTGTGATATAATGAGTATTGTGAACGTGCCAGCTTTAGTTAATCGACCTATATAACACGAAATATATTTTGGCATTGCTCTAAACTCAACTGGTGCTTACGGCCCGGCTATTCTGAAGTGTTTATCTCATTGTTTTATCTGAGGGGTTTAAATAGGGTTGGTACGTTTCGTTTTTAGACAACAAGTAGATATGACAAATAATGTGATAGTTTTATTTATGTATATAAAATTTGTTAATTTACAATAACTAGATATTAAACTTAATCATTTTGATAGTTTTGGGTTTAATTTTTTATTATATTCATTAATAGGGCACAATACAGATAACACCAGTAAATAGTTAGAAGTACAGTAAATAACTCTGCACTTTTATATCGTTCTCAATTTTAGGATAAAGAACTTAAAGAGAGAATATTGTCTCTTCTGAATTGTAATCCTTCACTATGTTAAATTCAACACTACCCTCCATGGAGGTAATTCACAAATTGCTTCACTCGCTCGCTAGTTAACTCGACCTTCGCAACAAATATTTATCTTGAAAAAAATAACTGTTTCTTTAAGTTATCCTATAATTTTTAAGTTATCTTTCTAGAATTGTGTCAACATACATCATAATACCAAAAACCATGTGGGTAAAAGAAACACTATCGGCTTTATAATCTATTATATTCAATAGGACTAGTATTTTTAATTTCCTTTTCCATGACTATATTTTTAGCGAATTCATTCGACAACCCTAATCTCTACGCCATCGACAATCCGTTATCAAAGTAGGGCTACCCTCATTAGCATAAGATTTGTGAATAACTAATCTAAGAAACAAGAAATTAGTTTCAGTATAATTGCTAACAAATCTTCATTATCTCGATATCCAATTTCTTCCTGGTCTACCTGGTATGTTTACTATAGACAGACAAACTATGTTCTTATGTAAATAACCAACAAGCTGACGATCTACATGATGTACGGCTACCGTCGCACATGGTCTTTGACGTCACCAAAGATATCGCGGATGCGTTGCCAGCTGTAGTGTTTATTATTAACCAGGTTCCTTTTTAATAATCATTCGTGGTCAAATATCACTTTGAATGTCGTCATATGTAATTAGTGAAGTTCTGAATTATTGGGTGGAAATACAACCTAACTTAATTCAATATCAATTAAGTTTGTTATGATGGTATATGGGATAATAACCAAAATGAAATTTATTTAAATATTCGTTTGTTTTATATTATTAATACCCTAATTTGTACCCATATGTTTCCTATTTCGCACTAAATATATACTTTAACTAATGAAACTTTTAAAAAATGTATCCAAAGAGCAAGCGATCTTAAACAAAAATTTCTTTATCAACCAGGAATCGAATCTAGAACCGTTCACTATTTTCTCATCACTGCCAGCTACATTATCGTAGAAAAGGAGCATAGTTATGAATGAATATGGTAGGTATCACTACTAGTTATGCTACAGTATGGTCGAGATCAGTATGGTCGAACTATGCCCCTGTAGTTATTAATCTGTAATACCAAGTCGGAGATGATCAGCGGAGTCGATGACAAAGATGACAGCATCAGCGTTACGATAATGGCGCTCCCACAACGGTCGCATACGAGCCGCTCCAGACACATCCCACGCGCTGAACGACACGCCCCCACCTGCACACAAACAACCATTTTAAATCCCTACCACCATTCTTTTACAAATATACCTTTGCGCTTAATAATTACTCCTGATCGCATAAGCATAAACTCTTCGCTGTACCCACGGCGCATACGGTCGTGAGGACGTACTCCCCTATTTCCCGCGTTCTTACCGAACTTAACGCTCTTCTGGACGCATATCCTGAGTTTCATTTGTTTGCAGATGAATGGCTGGATATATGTATTGTCAGTATGCATGAGGTTCTGCGAGCGAGAAGCATAACTGTGATGTCCATAATTAATGGAATTGGTGTTACCTTTTTAATTATGGTAAAACAATAAACAAAACAAATATTACAACCACTCAAAATACCTAACATGTTCAAGCGGTTGTTACTATTTTCTATACGAGTAATAGAATATATTACTACTACTACTAATACTTACTTAAAGATCCATATTGACAAACAATACTATGAAGTATGACAGTGAAATAGAGAGGATCGATTGTTCGTATTTCCATCTCTGTCTTTTACATTGATCAAGAAACTAGAGTGAAGTGGATGGGAATACAAACAATCGTTCCTCTCTTTCTATTTCACTGTGAGAGTTCATATTATTGTTTGTGAATACTAGTTACTTACACTAACAATCGTAACGTCCAAAATCCTCTAACTAATGAATAATAATAGACTGATATTCTTATTAACACCTAATACTAACAAGACTTACTAAATACAGTTCCTCCTGCAGTCCTATTTGAAGTTTATCACATTTGTCCATGGAAGGTAATAAAAAAACTAACTCTGAAAGTGATCTTGCTGATGGCCCACAGTGGGAGCGTGGGGTGGGTGTGGCGCGCGCTGGTCAGCCGGCCGCAGAGTATGGAGCAGGGTGCTCTTACCACTGTTGTCTAACCCCAGGACGAGCACCGTGGCCTCCGTACCTCCACCAGTCAACCACACTGAGAGCTTCTCTAGAAGACCCATCTGTAATTTTTTTTTGACATAAGATAAGTCAATGCTTGACTATCCCACCTGCTGGTATGGAGAAGTCTAGGATGTTGAGCGATTTGACACCAGCATCGAAGACATCACCAATGCGTTGCCAGTCGAAAAAGAAAGCGGAGAACAGCGTTACATCTTAAGTATAAGAAAAGTTTTCCTAATTCCACCGAAGTAGATGCTAAAAGTTCTTTTACGCACAACTTCCAACTTCATACTTGTTGTATATGAAATAGGCAAGAGGAAAGATAACTAATAAGGCCCGATACTTACAGTCTGGGAACAGTTCGAGCGTGTTTTGTCGCAGATAATATTATTAGGTACGACCTAGTTTATCGAGATGTCGTAATATTTCGGATAACAAACACAATTCGGAGACTATCAAGGTCGTAACTAAAATAAATGTTACCTGCCAGAAAAATCTAAGCCAGTTTGTAACGAGGATGGGTTATGAAGGTTTAAAACATTAAAACCCCTGTATAATCCCCTCCTCCTCAAATACATACGTTTTTTTGTGTCAATATATCGCTATTATTATGATTATTGTTATTATTTTTCATTAAATTTAAATTTCATTTAAGCGTTTCCGAACACATTAGTGTGTGATTTCGAAACCCGCAGTGCTCAATTCAATTGTTTTAAATAAATTCCCGGTGACCCCGATGTGTTAAATATTTATTTTTCTTATCACTTTGCGTTCATAAAAAAACATATTCTTAGACGTGTGTCTGTCGGTTCTTGTAAATATTTTCCCACACACTTACATATTTTTATGCTTCACTTTAGACCAACATGATATTAAGAAGCCAACCGATTAGGCGTTAAATTCCATGGTCTATAAAATAACACATCGAAACTTCAGGACCATATTCACTAGATGGTATGAATCCAAGCACTACGCCGCAGACTTATCTAAGTTTTAAGTCCTACTAAGTCCTCAGTATGAAGTAGCTTAAAACTTAGACTTTTTACCAGGGATGTAAAGATTCTTACCTTTTATGGACACATGAAGACTGAAATTAATCAATGAAGTTGGTTGAATCAATTAACTTCGGTAACTAAGGTCTGCTGTTTTCTTCTTGTTCAGTAACCTTGACGTTTCTTCTGCAAATATTTATACATAGTAACCCATTTAAGTCTTTCTACTCGTTGACTAAATTTAATCTGAAGACACTAAACCAAAAATCAGTAAACAAAGACCAATAAAATCTTATAAAAGAGAAACTAAATTGCTCATTGCAGCCTTCTGTTCAACTTTAGTCGGTCCAATTACGAAATCATTCTTCTAAACGTAAATATCTACGAATATCGACCGAAACACAATCACACAAACAATATTTATACGAAACACTCCAATCAGGATGGAATGACAAGTGTTCCACATGGTACAGAGTAACGAGTATTGATGTCGCGCGTTGCCATGGCAACTAGAGACAAACAGAGCTAATGCGGTACAGAGTTGAGGACAATTTCAATTCAATTGCTCGAGGGAAAGTAATTACTATAGAATATGTGTAAAAACGAAAGTAATTTGACCGTATATTTTGTGTGGAAATAATATCTTGTTCTTGCTTCTTGGTATTAATAAAATTGAAGATGTGTATGTTATTATAATTACTTATTGCGATTTTTTTGTGCTGTTGACAAAATCACAGTGTTTACGTCATGGTTTAAGTACTCTATGCTGTTGGTATTGTTCAAATTTAAATTTGGAATGAAGTTCAAATGTTCTTTGTGGTAGAAATTATTTGGTAGAAGCTATAGATAAAATTCAAAGTCAAAACCGTAGTCCACCACGGTGGCCAAGTGCGGATTGTTAAACTTCACACATCCTTGAGAATATTATGGAGACCTCTCAGGTGTGTAGGTTTCCTCACGTTGTTTTCTCCTCTTATTGATCACTTGATAATTAATTTGTAAAACGCACATAACTTTTGAAAATTATAGGTGCGTGCAGGATTCGAACTCGCGCCCCCATGTTCGGGAAACGAACGTTCGAGCCACTAGACTATCACTGCTTCATAAACTAACAAAGTGCAATAAAATAAAAGTAAAAAGAAATAAATAAATGGATATATACATGAACTTATTCACACACATAAAGAAAGAAACACACACATATGTAATGTTAAGTCCTCAGTTACTGAATACATGCGCATACAAAAAGATATTTTATCAAAATCATACTCCACTAAGCATTAGAATACAAGAAGATTTGAAGAACATTAACTCCACAGTTGGTATATTACAAAAATTAAATTTCTGTATTTATTATCTGTAAAGTTTAACTTAACTTTAAAGGTATACTGACGGCTGAAGAAGACAGCGGGTATTGATGGATTCGGAAGGCTCAAGTGGCGTAAATTAGGGGAGGCCTATGTCCAGAAGTGGACCGCCAACTGATGAGGTGGAATGTAAAACTTTTACTTTAATAATGAAACTC
>DWPA01006537.1:0-10928 GCA_018251375.1 Calpodes ethlius
GGTAGTGTGTGTAATGTTTTATTTATTGATTTAATGCAAGCGAGGTGCATTTTCAGTGATCTACTGACACCATGTATCCCACAAATTTTTACATTGCAATTTTTTTATTTACCCTATTCTTAATTCATTTTTTTTTCACAAAAGCGTGTTTTAAGTTTTTTTAACTATTATTTTTATAACTAAGTCGTGTCTTCTTATATATTTGTCATTAAAATTTCATTTTACGCTTATATTTTCCGCTTTTGTCGAAAGATAGAACAGAGTAAACTTGAGTCTTGATTTTATTAATAATATATGTATTTAAGCTCCATCTATTAACAATATGTTGAAACTTTAGTGAATTCAATGAAAATAATGAAAACGTTGTATAACGTTTAAATCATGAGAAATAATACATTTATAAAACATCAAATAATTATCAAGTTTGTTATAATTTTTTAGAATCATGTTTCCAGGAACCGAAAATGTATGTTTTAAAATTACATAACGAAATCAAATAATTGATCAAATAATCATGAATTAATAAATTAAATATTGACAATATTATTTTCTTTGTACACTAATATTACAGGACAAAATAATAAGATAAGAATATATCGAACTATACAACGTATAAATTGATATTAGATAATTATGTTTAGCTTTACGTTATTCGTAATTAAAAATAATTGATTAATTAAAGATGAGCTTGAACTCTATTTAAGAAGAAAAAAAAACACAAACTTGAATAACAAACATGATTTGAATTTAGAATGATAATTAAAAAATAATAACAAAAAAAACTTAAAAATTCTACCAAAATGGTAGATTTTTTTTTTTTATGTTTTAAGCACTTACCGCACAACCACCCACAGGAAAAATAAAAGGGTAATGATTTAAATCATTGATTCACTGCCAATTAAACTAAATTATCTCGTCGCTTTATTGATGGATGAATGCCAATAATTTTAAACGGAAGACAAATTATAGAAATAACCTTTAAAAATCAGGAAGTAAATGTTAAAAAGAATTTTAATATCTTGCCAAAACAGTGAAGAAACACAACGTAAAGTTGAAGGTTTCATCGGCCGCCATTTTGAATGGACTCTTGGTGTACCCTGAACTTAACATTCTGACGTCAAAACGTCATTTCATTCATTCAAGGTACCTGTGTACCCAGTTAAATTCTAATGGTATATAAAAATGTCAGCGATAATAAGTGGTTCCAACATTGGTTCTCCGAACGTGGGGGCGTGAGTTCGTACTGCACGCACCACTAATTTACATAAAGTGTGTATTACAAGTTAATTATCACTTGCTTCGGTGATCAAACATCGTGAGGAAATCTGCACACCTGAGAGTTCTTGTTGTCGAAGGTGTGTGAAGTCTACCAATCCGTACTTGTCCAGCGTGGTAGATTATGGCCTGTACCCTTCACATCACGAGAGGAGACGCGAGCCCAGTAGTGGATAAATAGGGATTACCTGTTACCATACAGTTGCCATTTTCCTTCTAGAATTAGCTTTACGAGTAAATATTTTCGCATTTCATCTTTTCCGTTAGAGAGTCAATAACTTGAGAGTCTTACGTTTCCGTTTCGTCCGACAATATAACCGTTTGTTTTTCAAAAAAGTCCTTTGTCATAGGAGATAAAACGGTAGAAGAAAGTATGTCTAACGAGCTCCATAACTTTAATATGTGTGTGTATACATGCATGTGTGTGCGTGTAACGTTAAAGTGAGATATGTCTTTGTTTATATCTAAGAAATCTCACCTTTTCTACTTCCTCCTCTTCCACATATCTGTAGTACCCATATTTCGGTCTCGGCACTGGTCTCTTCGGTTTCTGTAAGAAAGTCGTCCATTTCTTCTCCTCTTTCTTCTTCTCCTCCTTCGCCCGCAGAACTTCTTCATTCAGCGCCTTCAGCACCTCCGAGTCCTTGAGTGACTCTATGACCGGTTTTATCTTCTGGAAGTCCACGCTGGAATCGTCGTCAGCTCGGTGCATATGGACGGATAATACTCTCGCCAGACTGCTTTCAACCATTTATGTGTGTGTAGAAAGAATTGCATTAGAAATGTGTTTAATTGCTTTTAAAGACTCTTGTTTGAAGACCTAAAGTTAGTTCCTAGTTCTGATTTTGGAGTAAGAATACTGAAACTTATTTTTTTACGGTTTCGAGACATTAAAAGGCGATTATGCTGCATATGTTCTACAAATAATTTGTTATAAATTCTGTCATTAAAAATATTTTTCACTTGATGATTCTTAATTTGACTATGCATCCTTACTAGGTCTGATCTGAAGAAGTATTTTAAGCCTTAATGGTGAATTATTTGCTTAAATTATCTCGCTTCACTTCAGTCTAAATAATTGGTTAAATGTTTTTTTTTACTATACCGCAAGCTATCTACAATATATTAGTGAAAACACATTTTATTCCGTTAAGCGGCTTCTATCGTCCGTATCATACGCCGGAACAAACGCACAGACGAACAGACAAACTGACTAAAAATAATCGTTATAAGCTGCACTGAGCAGCCATCGATTAATTAGTATTTTATTATACAATTATTAATTTCATTTTGGATTTTAACCGTGGCGCCATCTGTCGAAAATTGCTCGTACCAACTCTGAAATCTTCCTGGGCTCACGCAGAAGATTGCTAAAGAACATTACATAATCAAATGCATAGTTTACGAATGTTTAAAGGACATAGAGACAAACATTCGTTTTAGTATATAGAAAATTGCTCTAGTATGAAACGACTTTTTAAATACGTATGTTACATTCAGATGTCACTACAAACATAAAAAATAACACATCTAGATGCCTAATGTAGTATATTTTCGATGAAATGTCATGGCAATGCAAAACGTACGACTTTCTAATAAGTGACAATAGATGGCGTTGTATTATATAACGAATTTATGGAACTAACGCAATTTTTTTAATGTAAATGTGTTGAAATGTTCAGTAAAACAGAATGTGGGATTAGATCAATGAATTTTGTGATGTTTGAACTGGTAAATGGTTGAAAATGCAGTCGACGGTTGTCACAACTTAAAACATACAGGTCTTTAATGAAATTTGAACAACTAATACGATTATAATTACCAGGAATGTTTTGAAGCTCTGAAAGTATCGGATTTCATTTTTTTTTTACTTTAAAAAAAATTTTACATATTCATATATTCGTTATATGTATACTTAAAATATGAATTCAAAATCGGCCCACAATTGACGGACAAATCGAGCGAAATATATTAAAAAAAGGACACAGAACCTCCTCATATTTGAAGTTGATTAAAAAGTACGAATCAATGTATAATAATCACATTTTAAACTACATATAAACTTCTATAAAATGCAAATTTATAATATTTAATGTGATTATATGATAAAGTAACCCAAAATAATATCTTACGTAGAAATTAAGTAAAACCGTCCTCGTATTACCCGACCGTAACTGAAATCGATAAAATATTTCAGATATCGATATCCGAAACTTTATACTTGCAACATCCCTGATAAATATTTTTAGTGATGTGAAATACACATTTAATAAACAATAACTATTGAACTGATATAAACACGATCATTTGATTAACTTTTTTTTAGTCAGTTGCACAAAGCAGTCCATTAACGCCATTACATAATGGAGGCATTAGTGTTAACGAATCTTTTATTTGAAACTGCACTTTAAGCTATTATTATGCAATCAAAAACGCAATTTTAAGACAAGTTTGACACTTCATTAAAAAACCGTCCATGTTGTTTTATATAATTATTTAAATATATTGAATCATTGTGATTAAAAATGGCGTTAAATATTTAAATTTGGTTTCTGCAACTGACTTTTTACGTATACATATGAACTTTAAAAATGTTTTTTAATGGTAAAGGCGTCGAATACATTAAGGCGCTCGTACACCAAAGCGCCTGTAACGTAATTATAAAAGATTTCAAATTGATATTCATTCAAATCAAATCAAAAAGTATTTATTAGTATATAATATAGTTAAGTTAAGTCTGAGACCACCTAGTAAGGACATACATAAGTATGCCCGTGTCTGGTAGCCCCCTTGATATTCATGAAATTATGTAAATTTTCAACTCCATAGGATAAGAGGAAGTAGTTGTAATTCAGCTTGAAAGATATGCCCCAAACATACTAACATACTAACAAACAAATCAAATAAAGGCTTTAATATATAACTAATTTGTACAAGTTTAAATTTTACGTTAGAACTTCGAGCATAGAAACGATAAAGCTCTGATTTTTCAAATTAGGAACCTGTATAAACGTTTAAAAAACTTCGATACCACCAATCAGGTTTTGACGTTGTCATGACGTCATAATGTCTGTACAAAATGTTGCCAGATTTAACTTTTTTTCAATTAAAGTTTATTACTCACCCCATCACGTGTGCTTCTCTTAACATTTCAGCTTCCCCAGATATTAATTCCGCAATTTTTTCATCTGGCATACCTGGCTTTCCTAGAGCCTCTGTAAAAAAATGTCTATATTAGTATATACAGAAAAAAAATGTACTTTGAATAGCGCTGTCATTTCAATAACCAGGTTCATATTAGATCAGCGCCATCTATTAGCTAAGCTTAAAACTAATTTAAATATATGTCAATACTGCAAAAATTTACGCTAAGTTGACCCAATAAGTTATATAACTTATAATAATAATAATATTTAGTTTTGATTATAAAAAAGATGAACCCTATCTCGCGGAAGAGATTTCATCAAAACAAACACGTTAACAAACATTGCAATTAAAAAAAAACTATTTTTGTACAAAATGTGTTTTCATACATTTTCAGAGCGTCAGTAGAAAAGCGTTTTGTTTAGACAAGCCTCTGGGAAGAGGGGAGAGGGTTAAGTGGGAAGTTAGTATGGGTAGGTTAAGGGGAGACTTTTGTCAAAACGACATCGGGTTTTTTCTACATATACGGCTAAAGGTAAAACATGAGAAATCGTACTGGCTACTTCGACGTCAATCACCGCTTCCTCCAGCCCGTCCACGATACCCTGGTGGGTTCCAATGATCTCCCCCGTGTCCGTTGTGTACACCTTTTTGCCATCATGACTTTGTACTGGTTCCTGAAATATAAAGAAAGTTAACATTGCCAAATTTGAAAAAATAGTCTTTATTTCTTTCGACTCATATTTTTCAAATGTTATATGCAAGCATTACGCGAATTAATTAAATAGGTCATTTTATCTATATTTTGTCTTAAAGTTTTATTGTAATTTGGAGGTCCACTGTTGGACATAAGTCTCCCCTAATATGCTCCACGCAGACTGGTCCTGAGCCTTCTGAATCCAGCGAATACCCACTGTCGTCTTCAGCTTGTCAGGCCATCTGATTAATTTGAATTTAAAATTCAGTAATTTCTTCTGATTTTAATTATTTATCGAAGTGTCTCACCTGTATTACTGGAACACTAGCCGTTTGTTTTCTCCTAACGATTTCTTCAGGATCAAATTTAACTGGTCTGTATAAAGCCATTGGATCTTCTTTCGGTTCTTCAATTCTTACTACTTTAGCAGGTTCAACTCTTTGTGCAGGAGGAGTAGAAACTTCACTAACATCTTTACCATGATCACCATTTTCTACACTTTCAATTGTTTCACTAACTTCTGTTTTCGTGCTTGTTTCTGTTTCTTCTTTTTTCAATTCTTCTGAATGTGATTCTGAATGTGATTCTGTAGTAGTTTTAGTAATACTTTCACTTTGGTTACTTATCGTACCATTCTCTGTTTTTACCTCAACAGTTTTGTCTGTACCATCATCCGAGTTACCGTTACGTGGACTAACTTCTACTTCAATTATTTTAACCCTGTCCTCGTTATTGGCTTTACCATTGTGAGTCTCTCCATTGGTTTCTTCTACAGTAACGTTAATAGAAAGTTCATTTATATTCTTATCATTGTTTTGAACTTGTTTTTCGATTTCTTTCCATTCTTTATCATAACTCTCTTTGATTTCTTTCGTACTTTCTTTAACTGCGCCGTTGGTACTTGATGAAATGCTCTTTGATGAAACAGTTTTATGCTCTACTTTTGAAGAAGTTACCACTTTAGAAGACATCTTAACTTCTTTCTTAGCATCAATACCAACTTCTTCTTTATATTCTTCAATACTTTTAAGTGTTTGATCGATAGCAGATGCAAGCAGAGACGATTTTCTCTCAATTTCCATTATTTCCTCCTAGAGATAAAATACTATATTAATATAATATGAAAATTGTCGACAAATATATCAAATTGCTTTAATTTTGCAACTAATAAGAAACAAAAAAATAAAAATGTATAGTGAAAAGAAACATACCACACAGATAGAAATAACGATGAAGTATGTAATACGTGTAACTTATCTGTTTTTAATACGATCAATTTGTTTCATTAGCGCGACAGTGATGGCATAATTATGTTTTGAAACATTAAATTGATATGAAAATGACAAAATACATCTTTTACAAGAACATACCTTCGAGAATTCTGGTCTATCGGAGCCACCTCTCAGACCTGGTTTTATATACCTCATATTCTTTAATCGGCTAGATCCACCTTGCAATCCAGGTCTTTTGTATTCTGGTGACCCTAGTTCACGGCCTGGTGGTGGCGTAGGTAAAGGAGGCTCGTAGGTGTAACTCTCTATTTTCGTATCTATTCTAGGAACTAATTTCTTTTTAACTATATGAGGATCTTCATCGTCAGGTGGGGTACAATCTCTAGGAACAGGGGTGGTGCCTCTGCTCTTTGGAAGAGGAATTTCAAGCTTAAACATATATTCGTCAGTGACAGGAGTTTCGGGTTGTGGTGGGGGGGATTTGGGTTCAGCAGGTTTTTCTGTTAACTCTTCTTTTTGTTTTACAGAGCTTTTTTGTTTTACTTCTTCTGAAGTTATTTCTTTTTTAACAGATTCAATTGAAGTTTGTTCTAAAGACTTTTCAATGTGTTTTTGCGCTGAAACAGAAGTCGCTTCAAATGATACTTCTGTGGCGGATTTTGATTCAAACGATGCCTCTACTACCGATTTAGCTTCAACTGAAGCTTTAGATATAGATTTGGATTCGAATGACGCTTCTTCAATCGAGGTAGCTTGTTCTACTTGCGTTTCCTGCATTGATTTCGTCTCGACTTCAGTACTTAAAGTTATCGCCTTACCTTCAAAACTCTGAGCAACAGACTGCTGAGCTAAAGCAGTTTGGTATTTTTCTGTATCAGCTTCATTAAGACCTTCAATGGCTACTTCAGTCTTTTCAATTATTTGGACTGGTACTTCCTCTACTTCTTCAGTTTTAATAGTTTTGTCCACTTTACTTTCTCCGACAGATTTATACGAAGCTACTTGAGACACATCCAAATATTCTCTATTTTCTTGTACAGCTGTTTCTACACCAACAACTGACTCATAAATTTTGTGATCTGCAGCATCTCTTTTATGTAAGGCAAGTTCTACTTCTGATATGACCACTACCGGTTCTTCTACTTCTTGTTCTACTAATTTAACTATCTTGAGCTCAGCAGAAGCTTCATCATACGTCTTACCTAATTTGACAGGCACTGATGTAGCCTCAGCTACAGCTGTAGCTTTATTTTCTACCACTGTTTCTGCAGCTTGCGTCACCATAGCTTCCTCTACTTCAAATTCTTCATGTTTAATTTCTTCAATACTTACCTCGGATGCTTCTGCTACAGTTTTGGCGACAGTCTCTACAATTTCTTTAGCTTGTAAAGCTTTTGGTTGAACTATTTCTAAAGCTTCTGTTTTTACTTCTTCAACATAAGCTTCGGTCGATTCAGCTACAGATTTGGCACTTGCTTCATAAACAACTTCAAGAGTCTGTATAGGTGGTTCTTTGATTTTAATAACTTCATCCTTAACTTCTTCTATAGATACTTCGGACGATTCAGCAATATCTGTTGCAGACATCTCAATCATAGTAGTAGCTTGTCGTGTTTGAACAGATTTTATGTCTTCAACTACTTGAATCGGCTGTATGACTTCGACTGTTTTCTGTTGGATTTCTTGGGCTTTTTGTATTACAGTTTCAGCTAATTCTTCCTTCTTTATAGAGCTTTCCATGGCAACACGATCAAATCTTGATGATTCCATACTTTCCTCGGTAATTTTAGTCTCAGTACTCTCCGTAGTTACTTCTTCGAAAATAGCATTAGGATTTGTATAAACATGTGATTCGACTATTGCTACGTACATGATTTTGCCGTCCTCAGTTTGAGGTACTGGTGTTCTTAATTCACGTGTTACATGGCGCTCCGCCATTTTCTTTGATTCATAACTTTGTAAATTTGACATTTCAGTTTTATGTATTTCAGTTACTTCGTGTGATTGTTTGCCCATCTTAGATGAAACTTCTATAGGTTCACGTTTTGACATTTCAGTTTTACGTATTTCTGTTAATTCATGTGATTGTTTGCCAATCTGAGATGATATTTCTATAGGTTCACTTTCCCTCATAGCTCGTTCTTGAACCTTACTACGACTTCTAGACCTCGTACGCCGTTGCATAGTAATGTTCTTGTCAGTTTCTTCTATGCCAGCTTTTGTTTGGAATTCAGTTATTACTGCGTCTAATTTCTCCATTAATTCTGCAGATTTTCGTTCTGACATTTGTGCCATCTCAGCACCAGTTTTTCGTCTTGTTTCTACAAACTCTTCATCTTCATAATATTCAGTGTCATAATCTTCATTTATTAGTTGCGTATCTTCTTTCCATTCTTGTCTTTTTTGTTTAATTAAGTCATCAGCTGTCAACGCTTTTGTCTCTGCTCTATCAATTTTTTGTTCTTGAACCATTATCTTTTCTTCTCGTTCTTCTACTTTCTGAGCTTTAATAATATCTTGATCTTTTACCATTTCTTTTTGAACTTTACTCTCTTTTAACTCAAGTTCACCTTTGTCTGCAATCTTTTTCTTTTCATAAATAATTTCCTCTTGCTTTACAATTTCTTTCTGTTCAGCATCTCTGCGCTGAGATACATCCTTGACTCTTTCTTTCTTTATAGTTTCAGATACTTTTTCTTCAAGGACCGTTTCTTTATCTTCAGAAAACACGGGCTCAGTCAAAATAAACCTGGATAAAGCGACCATAACGTCTGTTAAATGAATAAAGAACGTCTTTAACAATAAATTGTAATGATATGAAGAATGAGTACTACCTCGTATTTTGGGAATAGTTTGCAATCCTATGGTGTAAGCACGTTGTTCTGCTGATAACTTTGATGTAGATATTTTAGCACCATCTTTTTCTTTTTCTATTTCTGATTTAATTTCTTTCTGATACTTTACTTCACTACGCGACTTTTGCTCATCTATTTTGATACTTCCACCAGAAGGTTTTCTTCCGACATCTTTTTTTTCTTCAACTTCTGATGCAAATATTGCCGACTTTTGTTTCACGGTTCCTGCTTCAATAGTTTCTTCTATTTCTTGTTTACTTGACAACCTTCTCTCTTCTACTGAAGCATCCTGTTGAGATATGCTTTCAAACTTTTCAACTTCTTTTTTAACACCTTTCATTTCACTTTTTTTTATTATTTCATCTGTAGTTTTATCAATCATTTCTACTAAATCACTAACAATTTTAGTATCTTCTTTAACTTCAATTTTAGATTCCTGCATTTCTTGTTTTGATTCCGATAATATTTTCCTTTCATCTTTAGTTTCTTTTATTTCCGATTTCTTAATGCTTTCTTCAGATGAAATTCCAATATCCATTTCACTCTTTATTTCCTGCGCAACCAAAGACGCTTTTTGAATACTCTCTTCGACAATTTCAGAAGCAGTCATTTCTATTTTTTCCAAATCTATTTCTTTTTTCATTTTCTTCATATACTCAGCATCTTCTTTTATTGCCTTTTCTATCATCTCTCTTTGTGTAAGTTTGGTCTCTCTTTTTTCCTCCCTGCTTTCTTTCTCTTCCCTGTATTCAACTTTATGTTCATAGCTACTTTCCTGCAATAACTTCTTAATCTTTTTACCTTCAGGGTCATATTGTTCTGAAATAGGCAATTTATATTTCCTCTCCGATGGTATATCAGGTTTTAGCTGTAGAATATCTTCTACTTCGTGCTTGGGAAAGTTGTCTTTATAATTAGGATTTAAAATTATGGGGTCTTCGAGCGGAGGAACATCTGGAATGGGTTCAGTGGAAAAGGGCCGATAAGGTTTCGTGGGTTGGGCGAAAGGGGAGGCAGTGAGGGATCGACTGTCGAGGGGTGGGGGGACGTCGATGAACTCGGCTACTTTGAATGGTACCTCAGTGGGTTCCGAGAGCTGGTCTGAATCTTCCTGGTCTATCGGCTCGTATATGGGCTCGAAGTCGTCGAGCACCGGGTCGTAAAGGCCGCTGCGGGAAAATTAAATATTTACTTATAACACAATATAAGGCGTACAGTATTATAATATACTAGAAGTTATTTCTTTCATTGGTTGCCAGGCAACACTATGTAGTTATACACTTTAATTTGGTCAAAAAGTATACATCTTAATGGATCTTTCCACAGTAATGAGATGGGGTTTTCGTAGTAAAAAGTAGCTTAGCGCACTCTTCCTTCCAAGTATGAGCATTTCCACACAATAATACATTCTTTAACGATACACGATTACGTCGTGAAAGAAGGACAAACAAGCAGACACACGTTCACATTTATAATATTAGTATGGATACCAAAATAAAGGAACTAATTTATTTTAATTTCTCATTAGTCTTATTAAATTTAGCAACGCCATCTGTTTTCGAAATCTGTAAGTTACGTTTAAGAATGACTGAATTTTACGTTATTGTCTACTCTAGAGATCCGTTCAACGCTCGAAATTCGACCGTAGTTCATAATGTCAAAGGATTAGTTCACATTGACAGTGTTTAATGTTTTAAACTCTTCAGATTGACAATAAACAAAAGA
>DWPA01006538.1:0-10925 GCA_018251375.1 Calpodes ethlius
TGACAGATAAATATTTGTTCTCGGATCATGGGTGTTAGTGAGGTGTTATTTGTGTTGTCCATGTCACCCGCGACACAGGGAAACCTACTGCGGGGGTATGAGTGTGATACCGTTTATTTCGTTTAGTTTATATTGAGCTCTGTGGACTAAGAAACACATTGTGAAAGCCGGTAATCGCTCGAGTGTTCTGCAACGTTAACTACTCATCATAAACGACTACAAATTATCTACTCTGGCATATTTCGATAAAATTACCTTTCGATATTTAATGCACATATTTTCAACGGTAAAGGCGTGCCAAATTCAAAGGTGAATCGCTTAGATGGGAGTAAAATTGGAGCCAGGCCCCGTTACATGTATACGAAATTCCAATCTAAAGTCACTGCAACAATGTTATTAATGGGACAGCTCGTGTCTAGGTCGACGGTCGCCCCGGACGCTGTTGATTGTGGACGGAGAGCGGGCAGGTGCGCCGTGCGTGGAGTGGGAGCGAGTGGGAGCGAGCGGGCGCCCAACTCCCCGGCAAGTGTCAACACACGAGATACTCGTAGGATTAAACGTCAACGTAAGGCGATCGTCTAATCGCATACCAGCACACCAACAATTACGGGGAAAGTGGATGCAATGGAGTACAGACGGATTGCATGAGTGCTTAATGCACGAATACGGAATTACGGCCATGTATACCTGCTGAATTACTTGAAGCATGTCGTCCGTACAAGAGGAAATTAAAATGTATTCTCTTTACAATTTGTATTTGCATAAACATAAATACTATGAAGACGAGTCGTGTATATTGGAATTCTTGGGGAATTGTTAATGTTCATCGTACATTAAATTTTTGTTTGTTATCAATTCTCTATCTCTAAGAGTAAGTTGACGTAAACCGTAAAATAATAATTTCTGCTCTTATTTTACCCTAGTGGTTCGAACTTTGCTGTCCCGGACGTGGGGGCCTGAGTTCGAATGCACACCTGCACGCACTACAAGTTAATTATCACTTGCTGTGATGAAGGAAAACATCATGAGTATCACGTGACAAGTGTGGTGGGCTATTGCCTCTAACCTTCACATTGTGAGAGGAGACCAGCCCAGCAGTAGGACTGTAATGCCTTATTATGATGATGATGGTGACTCTTATTTTTATACCCCTTATACCTAATTGGATGTCATATTTAATTCCAAATTCATGTATTTTCTCAGATATAACACACACGTACGTCATTTACTGATCTTAATACTGACACTACAAGAACCGTATAGGTAAAGTATTCGTGAGATATAAAAACTTACAATAATTTGTCAATTTCATCCGATGCAACGAGTAAATTATAGAATGTAGCAATCATTAACAATATTTACGTGTAGTAATGAAAATTTGTAGCGCTAATTGGACACGCTGAACAAATTACACGAACGATTCATGTCGCTGGGATTTAAATTGTCTTAATTTATAAAACGACTTTCGCCACGGAGTAGCAAGCCAAGCTACTCCTAAATTGGGTTCGACCTCCGCGTTTTGTTTGCGCAAATGAACAGTAAAATTGTATAATTTGTAATAATTGTTACAAATATTTCCAATGAATTATCTTAAAGATGATTGTAGGATCCGGCGATGTTTAACAAATAAATCAATTTTGTTGAAACAAGCGTGTAATAATGAGCCTATGAATCGTCGTTATAGTATACCGCAACGTTTGAACATTAAATTAGTGCAAATAATTGTCAAAAAAAAGTTTATAACAATTAAATAACTAAACAAAGTGTATTACCGTAAATACGCATCATTAGTGCTTTTGGATACTAACTTTAATTGGAAACATAAACTTTATTTAATATTACAATTAATCAGTAAAAACTTATCGACTAAGTTTATATTGTATGTTTGAATCCACAGATAAGTAAAATTTAATGCCCCTTTTTGAGGTGTACATATTTTTGGATGGATTGGATTCAAGATGTTTGTGTTATTATTTTTGTTGTTTTCGTTATTTAGTTTATTGATATTACTTCCATTTCGTCTATTGTTATAATTATTATATATGTAAGTTTAGCTCTTGTTTCTAGTTAGTTTTGGGTTTGCTACCGATTTTAAATAATTATGTCGTCGTTTGACATTCGTGACATCAACTCCGTCATCTTCTTTGCCCCGTCATCTAGGAGCAAGTCCGTACGTCAAGGAGAGCACTAAGGCAACATGATGCACGTACCGTGAGCGCGACCGACACGCAGCCGGAGCCAGCCGTACCTCTAAATTAGGAGCACAGTAGTTCATTAGGTGAGCGTTGGCACAATTAGTTTTCTCTAACCGCAAGCGGAAGCTCTGTTCGTGTCATAATTACTGAAACAAATTCGTTTACTAATTAACCTTCATTCCTTATTTTCTTCAATATTATGTTTTTCCTCATTATAACAGGTTGTAAATATGGAGGGAACCGACTTCCTGTATTTTATTACATCCAAATATAACCGAGAACATAGATTAAATAATATTCCGTGGCTTTGAAATATTTGAGATGAAACATGGAACGATAATGTAATTTTATTTTAGACCACGGCATATATTAACGACGGCCGAAACACGCATTGGGTTTGGACTTTAGCTAAAACTTTTTATCCGACCAAACTTGTACTAGCCGATCTTAAGAATGATTAGCGAAGGTTCGCCTAGGATAAGACATAGATTCTTTAGTCTTTTGTCCAGATCTGATATTATAGTAGTCTTATACTTTCTAAGACCTTCGTTCCTACACGGGGCCAGAGCGTTAGTGTTGACTGTAAGACACTGTTTCCCATTTTCACAACAAACCTGTGTAATCCTTAGGCACGAGACCAAGTGGGAGGTCTCTCATGCGATGGACCGACCAAGTTAAGTCTGCAGTGGACGGTCACGTGCATGAGTGTACCAAACATACCACAAATCGTGAGAAGGAATGAAACCTTTTGAAGCAAATCACACCTGCCGAACATATTGCACAATGATAATCAAGACTGCCCTGGCAAGAGGTGCACGATGATAAAGATTCATTTCTAAATCAGCGATTAGGGCCACGGTACTGCTACGATAACCATAGAGTCTGTAGGAGCCCGTGGCCATCCGCCTGAACTAAATTTCAGTATTCATAAATTACGTTGCTTAGTGTAATTACTCTACACATTAATTTAGTATGCCGGAGTTCGGCGCGGCACCGCTCGTCTCCGCCCGTCCTGAGTGCCCCTTTCCTTGATCATTGTGATCATAGTGTGTTTGAATTTCAAACCTTGAAACCGTATTTTAATTATTATAATCATCACATTTTTCACTACAGTGTATAACATTATCCAATTGATTTTCTTGCCACAGGATGCACCTTTGATTTTTTATTACCTTCCCGAAAATACGAATATTTATATATATAAAAATGAATGTTTGTCTGTATGTCCTTTATAGAATCGTAAACTATGCATTTGATCATGTCATCGTCTTTAGCAAAGTTGGTGTGTATGAGCCCACGAAGGTTTTTGAATTGGTAAGACCAATTTTTGACAGGTGGCGCCACTGACATTACCTTATTTTAGTTTTTGGCGTAGAAACGTTCTCAGGGTTATTATAAGTTTTACAATAATATTAAGCACGAGATAATGTATTTCATAAGCATTTAAAAAAATGTCATTTGTAACCTGACTTGAGTATATAATTACTATAGGTTTATAGGACTAGTACTTACGCGAAACTCTAATTCAATAGAAGGGCATGCAATAACACAAAAGTAGACGAACGAGAGTACCGACATAGCTCAAAGAGAAAGGCTCAAGTGGCAATGGCCTGACCATATAGTAAGAAGAACCAATAACCGTTGGGGAAGAAAGGTCGTTGAATGGCGTCCACGTCTCGGAAAAAGAAGTATAGATCACTCCACAGCCAGGTGGACTGACGACTTGAAGTAGCGAGAATTTACTGGATTGAAAAGACTTAGGACCCGTTCGAGTGACGCTAATTATGGGAAGCCCTATGTTCAACGGTAGACCTTCAAAGACTGATAGGTTGTATTTTTTTTCTAATTGACTATTGATGTTGGCCATATCAGTCTTTACAGCTTCACGCGGACAGAGCGGGCGAGCCTGGAGAGATCAGCCAAAAATAGTCTTTATAAACAACCTTGATGCATTCATCAAACAAACACACACAGTACAATATTAAATTTGTCGCGGAGCCTTGACAAACGAATCTCGTTTTCAAAGTAAGTTTGAACCCCGACACGGCAGCTGTCGAGCGGTAATCAATACATTTCGTCATTTCACTTTGACGAGCGACGCGCCGTTAAAACGTTAGTGTGAATGTGCCGCTTTCACCAATTTGCACTTTACAAGATTAAGTTACTGCGACACAGCCTCTCACTACAGCCACCGTCCTTTTCACTTTATGAAAAAAGTTACCAATGGATGTCGTACATTAATTGCGTTTAAAATCCAAATTCAAAAATATGTAACCATATCGGCATAGCCTTATAACGCCTAGACGATTTGATCATTAATATGACAGAGGCCTAGAGTGAAGTACATATAAAAAATTGTAAGCATGATGTAACAAAATAATTAACAAAACTAGATTATAAAATAACATTCACATAAATTGCCGCATAGATTAAAGTCATATAACATAGCGTGTGCACAAGAAATCAATAGGTAAATTAAGCCTAAGTGTTATAGTTAGTGCAGGGAACCGAAGATCGTAACTTTGAGACACTGATTGCTAAACCCCTTTAGCGGCAGGCGCGCTGCCGGCGCCCGGCCGCCCGCCGCCCGCCGCGCGCACCGCAAGCGATCGCACGGCTACAGGATTATGTAGTCAGGTATAATAGGACCGTTAACACCAAACTTTGGCAGCTTGTACAGCCAATTTAGAAGTAAATGTAGAACACAGTCTGTTTTATGTTTGAAACGTCTAAATTTGTAAGATATTGCCTCGCGCTCTCGTGTTCTAAATCCAGATTAAACCAGAGATACAGGCAGCGATAACATCGATTACTGGACCTCGAAACGATGCTTCGGTACTTAGGTTGGTTTTTAGTGTTTTCTGACGTCATTTTAATACATTTTTTGGGTGGTTTGATTAATTACGGAATAAAGTTCAGCAACAAAATATATAGTTAACGAATATACTTAATTCTTTAATTTTCTAATGACAACTCACGCGTTTAATTACGATTATAATAGTCCGAAATTATAATTTTAAAGGTCGTTGTATGAAACACTTGAATATAACCTAAAGCCACTGACTCTTGGTGGTTTGTAAAACACAAAAGTATTCACTTTTTATCACTAGGCTCTCAAAAACTCGGTGGAACGCTTTAAGCGGAACTCCTCACCTCTCGAAAACCATAAATTAGCCTCACACAAAAATAATCCCATTGAAGCACCTATCTAAGGAAGCTTCCTATTATTCTGAACTTAAATGTTATTCAGGATTCATCCGTTGGCTGTCCATTCTTTTGTGGAGAAACACGGGATTTAGCACATTAATATTCGCCCTGATTTATAACCCACAGAGATTGTAGAGCTCCTGCCATTATTTAAGATGGTAGAGCATAGATATTACATTGAAATTTATTAAAATGGAATCTGCCATTCGTACAATCGGTTAAATCGCGTTGCCGGAAAAATATTCGATCCTTTGTGAGCTTTAAAAGGTTTTCACCCGAGACATATAAAGGCCGCTTTAAGATATTATCGATGTTGTTTCGTAAATATTGGCCCTATGGAAATATGGGCGTATTTTTGGACGCTTAATTGTCGGCTGATATTTTTTATACTACGAAGTTGAATGCGAGACCAGCCGGCGGTAACATTAGTCAACTGTCCTGAAGTTAGTATGTGTTCGTAAATAATTTGCAATAAGAGTGGCTGATACAAAATAAATGAAAAGTAACTAAACTCATCCATCCTAATAAAATTCGACCTGTTTTTTATTATTGCTACTAACGATTGCTCACTTGTCGACTTCGCGTTTAACAACGACTGCTAGCCTCGTGCTACGAACCTCTGCGTGCGGCGACAACCGTCACCTGTCATATAAACTGCGATAAATAAGTGACAGTATCTACCACAAGATGTTTTCATAATACTTATCAACTCTTCCGAACAGATTAAAGGATTAGATATAGCGATAAATTTATCGAGCGCCGTGAGTTGGGGCGATTGGAGCGACCTAGAATATGAAGTTTATTGAAGGATTCTGGTTCATAAATTTACTTCATGTGCTACAAAAATTAAAAAGTAGAATTGTAAATCAAACATTAAACACATGTTTCTTTGGTAACCTAATAATAGTATCGTTATATAATGTTAAGAGTATATACGATTATGTACACCTGCGATTAGGGCCAGCTATAACCATCGTACAGTAGAAATATGATACCGCATCAGGCGGGCATCGGGTCGAGAGTTCAAGACCGGTGCGATCAAAGGCCCGCTTTTTATTCCCATCAAATTATTTGAGTTATTTGTGTGATATACGTTTTAATCGCTATTATTTAAACAGTAGTGTGCTGTAATTGGTAAGAATAAATCAATATTTTCCGATCCGTGTATTAAAAGTAAGATAGGAAATAATGAAAAACAAAAAGCAAAGTGTTTTATTTTTCCAGAAATCATAATAAATCGAATCCCTAATCACTTCTTTTAATTATATATATTTATTATTTGTTATTATAATCGCATACTTAGAACATGAACCTTCACATATACTTTCTCAAACTTTAAAAACTCCTACTACTGTAGTCAACCCTGTATATCAGGTCGTACTTATCGTAAAATGCATTATTACTTCAATTAAAGCAATGTATAAAATTTTACCTAGATAAGAGGAAGTAGTTCTAATGAAGGTGGCAAGATTTGATCTAAATAAACATATTAACTAACAAACATGGCTTGTTACAAATCTCTTCAAAAATACGAAAATATGAATTCATAGCGAAACAAACAACAAAACAAAATCATAATTACGTCGGAAGCTCACAAAGTTTTGAGAAATAAAAAACATAAATGTTCCATGGTTATAATTTTTGATTAAATATTTATAAATAACTCTCCACCAGTTTGTAAAGAACAATTTGTAGTCTGCAAAAAGTGCTTCCTCGCCGGTCTTCTCGAAAGCAATGAGCGCATGTTCTGACAATGAAATGTGATTTATAAATTGGAACCTATATATTACAACTTACAAATTATTGAATTGACAATATTGAGTTATAACACGCCAGCGTTCTATGTTTAGAAACATTTTTTTTCAAAACTTTTTGGAATGCCTGATACATTTTGATTGGTGGTTGTACCTTATAGGTTATAATTATTCATAAATATCAACCATTCCTTTCAAAGTGAATAAAAGTTTATGTGTATGAATAAAATAACGAGACAAAAATAACAACAAGGTGTAACACACTCAATCAGCAATAACTTCGGCTGCGAGCAGAGTAAATTCGATTTGAATGGAATAAGCCGTAGCTACAGCGTGAGACATCACGAAGGCTCGCGTGATGCCCCCGGATACCCCCGGACACCCCCGGGTACCCCTCGCACACCTCCACGCGGACCACATAATAACCCCCTTTGATTGATGAATACATCCCCTCGCGTCAGTCGAGCCGCAACCACAGTAAAACCAGATTAGTACGTTCCATTTTACGTCGATAGTTTTATTAATGTGGCTGATGCCTAACAACTATAACTTCCACTTAATAAAACTCTAACTTTAACTTACTGACAGACAATGACGGAGCCCTCCTAACAGAAAGTTCCTAAGCTCAAAATGTGGACTCTGTGGAAATGGCAAAATCCGCGAATCATTGTTTCTAAAAAAGTTGGTACTCAGTTTAATCATTGTTGAATAACATAATTATTAATATGTGCTCTAGATCATAAAGTTCCACACATCTTCAGTAAGTGCCGATTGAACAAACTATCCTGTTAGTCTTTTCAGAACATCTAACTTTTGATAATGCTCACCGAATTGACGAGATCATAGCTGGTGTGGTGATTTTCCGACAAAGTCAAAGCTAAAACCTTTAGCATTTCATGAGGACTATATTAACCTTACTGGTCAGCACAACTGATACATCACCCTTGAGCGCAAACATTTATGTGCCACATAAGTATCGATCCAAAGACTTATGGTAGGTCAGCATTCGTAGCTGAATCACTGATCAATCTGTAGGCTGCTGTTTATATTATATATCTTTCATTTATTCAATAATCGTTAACGAGAGCCTCATTATCTTAAGGGGCCCGACCAGTGGGGTCAGTGAGCTCATTAGTAAGGGAAATTCCCTCTGTTACGCATTATTCTTAGCAGGAGCAAAATAAAACTCCAACTACACCCGGTTGACTCGCTTAACGCACCTTATATACGATTAAATACTCTTGGTACGTATGAGAACTCATTAAGGGATCTCTTAGAGCGCATTGAAGTATTTATGAAATTATCATTAACCGTGACGAGTGATTTCTTTTTCTATTCGACGATTTGCTTAGAAAAGGTAAGACAACATACAAAGATAAACCGATAGATAATGATAAATAAGCGATCTATAATGTGCATGGCGATTATAAATCACAAATGAATGATTGACGTTTTGTTTCCAATGAACTGTGAGCCGGCTGACATCACTGAAAGCGGGCTTTCCAGGATTATTGTTTGATGTAGAATTTAATTTATGGAACCCCGACACGAGGTGACTGATTCGCTGTTATCTGGCCCGTCTGTTTATTGGGCCCATTATTTCAAATCGCGATGTGTTAGGAGGGTGCGACACCTTCATCTAACTTACATGAGGTCCGATGGGAAATGTGTTTGTCAAATATTTTGATATTGTCTACCTAGCTTTGTATTATGTGAACTATAACATACATTCGAACTTAAATGTGAACTTATACTTCTAACTCGAAAGTTAGAAAACTTTCGTGGTCATGTCCTGCCACAATAAAGGTAAATCACCGAGCAGGTGACAATTCTTCGGATAAGATAAATTATTAAGTTACTAATATTAGTCCTGATACTATGATTGATATATTTATCCCTCAATAACGTCCTACCTACTACTCTTTTGCTGTAGTCAGCTGCCAAGGGACTCGTTAGATTCCGGCTGGAGACTTGAGATGTATACATGATGTATGATTTTCTCTTTTCTTTCATGGCCGATGGCTAGTTCTGGTATTACACTAGATTCCGAGTGTAAGGATGACCAGTTAACATCAGTTGCTTCATCTGATCGTTTATTGGATATTGGCCCTAGTAGCCAACTGCAGAACTCGACATTTCTTCTTGGAAATTGAGATGAGATTTGAGCATATTCTACGATACCTTTCCAAACTAGATTTGTGTAAAGGTTGGGCAATTCGAGGGTCAGATTTTTTTCTTCCCTGTTGTTTAGCTGTTACCATAGTAAACTTACTCCCCAAAGGACGGATCAATTAACTCCTCTAACGGTCACCCCAGTCACCCATCTAATTATCGAACGGCGCTAAGGTTGCTTATCCCTTGTCGTTATTAGAGCGAGTTCTTCACTTTTACGAGTATTATCGTCGCCGACGTAGTAATGGCGAACGATGAAACTCCCGTTTGACTGAGAACGCATTAACATTTTATTTGAAATAATTGTCCTAAGTAGTAAATAAGAATGTGGATGGCGATATTCAAATATCTGACATTCAATATCAATTCTTCTCCCGTGTCTATATTCCATTTAAAATCGAATTTCTCACGACAGGCCGGCGCTATAGATGCGGGGGAGGACATTATTCAAATCGCACACTGCGATTAATTATTCCCACTTGTTCTTCCTCCGTCAGCTATATTATCTTAATCAATGTCGCTGTTTTATATCTTGATTAATGCTGTCATTCTTCATAATCCATTAACCAATGTTTTTAAATTATCTCTTCTTGTAAATAAAAAGATGGCCGTCGTTGGATCCACTTCACGAAGGTCGTTACATTACGTATAAGATTGAACATGAGAAATGTTTATACAGACTTTTGAACGAATTTTGCAATAATTAATAACAAAATTTTAAGACTCCATAAACTTAGTAATTTCTTTAGCTAAATACGTAACGTTATATTAACGTTATAATAAGAAACGTTTCAATATAGTTTTGTTACTGAAAGAAGTAAAAGTAAATGAATAATCTTTAAACTTATATTATGGACTGTTTTTTTAGGTCATTTAGGTTAATACGTTCACTGCATTACAGGAAGTATTTATAGCTGTATTGGAATTTCCTGCTGTACAGCAATTCGTGCATGTCCTAGTTTTACACTCGATGCGAGCGTTCTTCATAGTTCGTAAACAAGTTAAGAAGAGATAAATACTTTGGCGTAACCCACGTACATGCTAATTTTTTTCTCGCTTGCGGCACGGGCATTATTTGTCTGTAGTCCCAACGTGACAGCACGTTATGCATTAATGTACCGTTGTATTAGTAAAGCGTAGTTGGATTATTACTGGCTTCGACCTATTAATGGTACAGTAAAAGACACACGTCTCTCCTTGAAACTGAGAAGATATAAAGCATATTTCAACACGATGCCCCACTTCCTTCCGATGCCTTTGCGAATCCTCCAAAACATGGAAGCGCTCAAGATATTTTGCTAAAATTGATTCAACTACCACTTAGGATCATCACTAATCACTAGCCTATGAGTGATGGAGTAATTATAGGTAAGAATGATCATTTCTAAAAATGCTTATTTCTAATGAACTATGAATCAATATAAGTTACTGATTTACATTTATGAGCTGTAAGAGCTTCAAAGTGAGATTCTGATGCGCGAAACTAATATCCACAATGCAAATCTATCTATCTATCTATCAACCTTTAAAAGTCCACTGCTGAGCGTTCTAAATCCAGCGAATACCCGCTGTCTTCTTCAAGTCGTCAGTCCATCTG